>LFZO01000839.1:0-17745 GCA_001578225.1 Pseudocercospora musae
TAGTAGAATATACTCTAACAAAAGAGATAGTAGCTAATAGCCTAACTAAGCTAAAGACAGGGCTATAGTTCTAGGAATTCATTAGACAATTACAGTTAGTATAAAGGGACAAAAGTGCTTACTCGGGGTTTGACTACAAATCCCGAGTAAGCAAACACTAGATCTAGGAATTGAACCTAGTAGATTGGATACACTATACTAATCTAGAAGCCATTGTATCTAATTAGCTAATTGAAGTTCTTGTTGGATTGTATTGGTTAGAATTAGGGTTTGTAGACTAACTAATCTAAGTAGGAGTATTGGAATATATAGTCTAGTTAGTTGCCTAGTAGGGGATGCTAAGTAGACTAGATTACAGGACGATAATCATGTGACTAATCCAAGCTAACACCTTTTAGGCTAAGCTCTAACCTGTAGATAATGACAATATACTTGCTATTCCTACTTTGGCCCCTACTATTCCTTGTAGCTTCTATTACAGTTTATAATCCATTTATACCTGTCGGTCCTCCTTAGCTCGACATATAGTACTATAAGGAGTTATTATTCCTCTATAGCTTCTATATATATCCTATCTAGGACTTATCTATCTATCGACTTATTCTACTATTACTTAAACTCTATTAGTAAATAGGTTCGGATATAGTATATAGTATTAATATATAGGAAGAATATACTTATATATTATAGTTATACTAATCTCTAGTAAAGTTATAAAGAAGTTCTTTAATAAGGTTTCCTAGACTAATATAAATAAGAAGGCTAAGAATACTATAAGAGGCTCTAGGATTTACCTAAGCTAATCTATAAGGAACGATTAGTAGAGTAACTTTCGCCTCGATACTAGCTCTAGTACTCTAAGTAGTAAAGAAGTTATATTATAGATAAATATTATATAGTATTACTAGTATTAGAGATAGACTATACTTAGAAAGGATATTTAGATAGTCGATAAGCGTACGTTCTTACTAGTAAATAAGTATTATCTAGTTTTTAGCTTTTTACTAGTAGGTTCTATAGATACTATTAAAGCGCTTACTAAGTATCGACTACGTAATTTTATATTCTCTTCTATACGTAAAAATTAAGAGCTTATCTTCTACTTTTAAATACGCTACTATACGATCAATTTAGTCTACTATATACTAAGATATATAGTTAATAAGTTAGGTAGAGAAATAAGAAAGTACACGTTACGCGTATCTACGCGTTACGCGGACCGGACTTCTACTCTCTTCTAGCGCTCTCTCGCGTCTACCTTAGGGGTATTATCCTATTACTAACGGCTAACGTTAGTAACGTTAATAATAGTGTTAATAACGTTAGTAACCTAATACTAACTATTAGTAACTATAGGGCTAAACTACGCTAACTATAGCTAGAAGGATACGCTTATTACATAATATTAGAAGGTATATAGACGCTAGTAGTAAATAAACAAGGGCCATAGAAATGCTATATCTAGAGCTATATAGAAAGCTATAGACTAATAAGAAGACGCCGTCGTTATCGTATTAATTACTTCTACTAGTATCGTTACTAGAAATAGTACTAATCGACTTAACTTAGCTAGATCGATAATCGTTAAATACGTTGGAGTTGAGATTTAACTATATACCGCCTTAGTACTACCGCTTCGCTAGAGGCTCTATTTTATTAGTATAGGGCTATAGGTAATAGGAGTAGTATTAGCTACTTCTACGAGTTACTCACTCAATCTACTATAGAGCTAACGTCTATATGGAGCCTAAGGCACATGGATACTGACAGCTAACGTTACTGACAGTCAGTCAGTCAGTAACGTCAATATAGTGGTTATCTACGTCAGTGACGACACCCCTAGTCCGCCTCCACCTCATCACATCCTACAACAACTTCGAATTGCTTGAATTCAGCCCATCATGCTCGCCGTTGGAACTGTGGAACAGGTATTGAAGTTGAGCATCGACACGTGACAGCGTCGGAATCATGTAAATCACGATGGCCTCGCCAGGAATCAACCGCCTCTCCGACCTGCTGCACAGGGCCGAGAGGCTATTCCAGCCACCTCGAACACTTCTCTACAGGTCCAAGGCACTCCAAATCGCATCCGTAAACCATGACGCTTCACGAAGCCCACACACGAAGTCAGGTAAGACAGTTTACCAAAACCACGCCCGAGATGCATCAGCGCCTTCTTCAGCAGTTCACGACACACGCGCCTTCTGTCTTGAGCACACTGCGCTTTCTAGCCATCTCACGCACTCTTACTCTACCATCGCTGACCAGTCCGCGGCTGATGCGAGCATGCGAGTTCCCTTTCTCATCAATCGTCCTGCATTCTCACAGCATAGCCACAACGATGGCGTTCGTCTTGCCTCTCCCTTCTAACAGTCCCTTGGCTGGTCTCCTCGACAGTGAGCCTCATGTTAGATCATCCTGTTCAATCGCGAGCATTAGATCGACTGGCACGGTTCAACACAACCGTCTACGCAGTTTCTCCTCCAGCTCATTCTCCTCAGCTGGATCGAACTTACTTCCGGTGTCGCTGAGGCGACGTAACATCAGCTCCGAGGACTCCTCTAGTACCGTCAGATCTGCCTCTACCATCAATCTCGGACTCGGTAGGATACGAAGTCCGTTCGATCATCGTAGCGCATCTACTGCCAACTCTCGTCGTACCAGTCTAGCGTCAAGCTGCAATGGCCAAAAGTGCTTGGGTCCAGTGCTACGTGCAAGTCCGGAGCCCCCGTCGTCCGCTCCAGTGGCCAAGTCGGACCACGAAGATTCGGGAGTTTTGCTACATCCATCCTCATCTGACAGCAATTTGGATAACGATGAAGCCGTGGAAGATGAAGACATCACTCTCCAACACGATGAGCCCCTTGCCAATGAAGACGAGGGCAGAAATTCGTCGCTTGTGATCAGTCCTACCACCGAGGCTCCAGCTTTCAGCAGATGGGTCACCAAGCTGCGAAAGCGGCGGCAGCGGCCGGTTCCTTGGACGTCGCCTCGCAAGGAGAGATGGGTTCTGGACGATTTCGATAAGCGATCTTCGTCTCCGTCAAAGCCGGCGCGATGTTCAGCGCACCACAAGTCCGACTCCCAGAACTCTTCGCTAAGATTCATCACGTCAGTGCGCTCGGCAACAGCTACGCTTGCCAGCGCCAGTATTGCGACCATTTCCCGTCAGTGGCGACGTGGTCACCAAAGGAGCAGTCTTATCTCGGGCTCCGACACTCGGCCATCCATAGACAGCGTACGGTCGGTCATGGACGAGGCTGCAAGACAGAGAGCAAAGAAGAGGCGAGAGAAGCTGGAAGAGCTGATCCGGACAGAGGAGAGCTACGTGGCAGACGTGAAAGCACTATCTAACGTTCGTCTTGAACGTGGTACGCCATGAGACATGTGCTGATTCAGTGCTTGATAGGCGTACTGTACCGTCTTGCCACTCCAGCATACGACAACAAGCTTCACTCGTGCCACCACAAAACGAGTCATAGCCGACATACTTCAGCTACACGATGACATGCTCGGCCGACTGCACCATGAGGTTCCATTCGCGGAATACGATCGGACTCTGGCCATGGAGTCGAATGTCACAAAGCAGACAGCAAAAAACCACAATCGGTGGCATAGCGTTGATGGGATTCCGGCGCACTTCACGCCTAAGCGTGCAGTCCTCGCAACAATTCGTCAAGGTCGACGATCGCTCAATATCAGTAGATCCGATGACCACGAAGAAACGATCTTACGCTGCAGCCCGCAGACCATCGGCGCTGTTGCAGAGATTTTTGCGAACCATGTACCCACTTCGTGTCTTATTTGAGTTGAGAAAATGCTGAACCTGCTTGCTGTAGCTGTATCGCTTCGCCGTATACGAGGAATATGGCGCAAATTATGAAATGGTGCAAAGCGACGTGGAAGACAGCCAGCGAAATGTCTCGAACTGGTTCGAGTACGACAAAGCCATAGAGGCCATCTCGGCACACATCAACCCACTACGCAGTCGAGAAGCAAACCAGAAGAAGGCTATGACTGTCAAGGATCTCCTGATCAAGGTCAGTTTAGAGCACACTCTCGGCTGTCGGACACTGATGGTTTGCCCAGCCAATTCAGCGTATACCTCGATACGAGCTACTCTTTGCAGATCTTGCAAATCTGACTCCTGTCTGCGACGATCCGAATGCGCACGCCACGATCGAAGAGCTGCGCGTACGTCTCGGAGAAGTATGTCAGCAAGTTAACGCAGCGAAGGAGACACCTCCAACAAGAGTCCGAGCCATGGCGACTACCTGGTTGATCGGAGAGCGCCTCGCATTCTCAAGCCAAATACCAAGGTCGATGTTCCTGAAATTACTCGGACCAGTGTCACTTTGCGGCTGTCTCTACATCGCGTACCGTAGTAGGGTGCGGATCAAAGGTCTTTACGTGGTCTGCATTTTGTTCGATACGCATCTCGTCTTGGCTTCAGCGGACGATGACCATCCGACCTACAATATACTCGCCTGCATTATGCTAGCGCATGCAACATTGGAAGAGACCGACAATCAAAAAGGTCTGCAATGCCACACTGCTCCTCACTCTTGGAAAGTGGTCTTTGAGTCATCTGGCAAAATGTATGAGCTTATTATGTCGGCCTGCTCAGCCGTCGAGGCAGATGCCTGGCGCGACCACATTTGTGCTGGCATCGATAGACAATCGCAGGCTGAGACTGAGGATGGAAGGAATGCACTGCCGCTCAGCTGCCCGCTTGCAGGAGAGATGAGAAGTGTCGGCAAAGCACTTGGGAAACCAAGCAGTTTCGTCCGAAAAATGTCGCGGGCAGCGACTGTTGGGCCATCCTCAGACATCAATCAGGTTATCATCAAGAACACGCAGGCGGTGAAAGAGGTGCAGGAGAATGGTTCGCAGACATCTCTACAAATACCTCGATCTCAGTCTGTTCAGAGTCCAGTGCATATACAGACATTGGCACCTCGAAGAGGGGATCGTCTCAGACTGGAGGGTATCTTGGCGGATGTCTGGTCGAGAGAGACTCTGCCCTATCCTGGGATGATGCGTCGCTCAGATCCCATTCGAGCTTCGGCAAATCATGTGATACGAAAATTCAGCATGGCCAGCATCACCAGCAACTTCTCGTCGTCAAAACGGACTCCAAGCTATACCAGTGTAAAGTCTGGTCGTAAAGAAGACATCGCTCCTTCTGGGGCATCACGAAGTAGTCGGCACGATAGCTTTACAACAGCGCCCGCTGGGCATACTCGACCAGTTCCTGTGAACTTCCACACAGCGCCAGACCAATTCCTGCCGGCAGACTTCGATATCCAAGATCCTGCGAAGTCGAAAAAGAAGTCGGCTTTTCGCACCTTCACACTCACTATGGAGCGGCCTTTCGGCCCCCTTTTGAGCAATGAGAACAAGCCGTCTTCGCTACGCCGAGCTCAGAGTGTTAGAGGTGTTCCAGACGACCACTCGCCGCCAATGTGCTCTCCGACGCCGCCTCCACTGCAAGCACAAGCCGAGGACACGCCTTCACGACCCGAGCCTCCTGTGTATAGCGTGGTTCAGGAAAGTGTCAACTATCCGACAGCGTTGCAGCCGAAGACCAAGCCTCCGCCAAGAGAGGTGTTACCAGGAAGGACGCCGAAGAAGAGCAAGAGCAGATTATTTAGGATGTTTCACTAGGCACAAGCATGTTCGGTTGTGGAAAGCCAGATTCGTGTTCCATAGTGGTCTGCAAACGATTGCGATGAGTGAGTTGGGTACGGATTTCGCGTTGGCTAGCTATCTGGACGACGATGCCATTATCATAGATGCAAACAACAAAAAGGATGTGTAGTCTCAAGCTGTATAGGGATGCATGAGTCTCTTCTTGAATATGTGGCAACAACTTGATCACCAACAAGAATTCATGCACGATGCTGGTGGCTGCTGTGGCCGCTGCCCAGTGCCAGTGCCCCTGTCGAAAATGATGTAAGCCCGTGCACGTGTGACTTCATCGCGACACGGAGGCACGCGACCTTGCGACCTTGCGACCTTGGACGAGCTCCACCTTGGAAGCTACGAGAGCTTTTCTTGGTTCACAAAACAGTCCGCACTCCTTCCCATTCCCAAGACAAGCCAGACTACGATCAACTCCGTCTCGATTTAACTCCAATTCCTCCCAGCAACTACAAGACCAAGACTCGATCCCACCCACCACAACCATGCGCGGAAACGAGGCTACCACCAAGGTCCACTACAAGGGCAGCAGTGACGACTTCATCATCTTCGTCGACAGCGCAAAGGCCGTGCAAGACTGGAAGCAGGACAGCAGCATCCCACTTGCACAGGTAGTGAGCGGGTTCAAGATCTTTGTGACCCACAAGTGAGTGCTCTTGCAATTGCCCGCGGTCACCAACTTTGGTTCAGCCGAGCTTGACTAACCAATCAATGTAGGCACGGCAACACTGGCATCATGGACGGTGCCTCCAAAGCTCAGCTTGAGAGCGAATTCGGCTCGAGCAAGGACGATGATGTCGTGAAGCAGATACTCGAGAAGGGATCCATCGTTGAGTCAGCCAGCTCTGGCCGTGACGGCGTGAAGAATATCTCGCAGGGCGGAACAGTCGCGCACTAAGCGAAGAACAAAATGTGAGCGGGCTCACTACATAGCGACATAGCCGGCCCAGGACACCCATAAGCCAAGTGGCCAGGAGCTGAGCGAAATGCACAGCCTTACATGGGCCGGCGCCATCAGTTACGAGACATGATGAATGAAAAGTAATTCAAATGAAGAATAAATGTCCATGAAAGTGAGCTGTGTTGACAGGTGAAGATTGGACGGTGGTGATTTTATTGGTAGCTTCTGCAAGGCTCTCTCGCGGTTGCCTTCATTCGCTTGACCAGCAGCATACCAGCACCCCATAGCAACCAACAACCTCGAAATAAAACTTCGACACGACATCATCGGCGCCGGCGACTCAAGAAGTCGCACGCGACCACGCGTACCAACGCCGCGCCCTACAGCGCTTCGTTGTCTGATTCCTCGAGACAACCTGAGACATACAGCTTACTGCCGCGCAAAATTTCGCATTTAGCTCGCGTGGTCGCGACTCTTCGTTCATTTTGGTCCTCGGCGAATGGAGGCAGTAGCGCTACGGTCTGCTTCTACACATCTAATAGACGGACGGCTACTGTTCCGTAAGTCAGCTACTATCCGCCATGTCTTTCGCGCTCATATTTGTTCTTAAATTGCTAACCGACTATCAATTTCCAGTCGCAGTGCTCCAATTCATCGGCATCGCTTGGGATCGCAGGTCCGAGCGCCGACATCAACGCGACCTTCAGCTCGCTATCAAGAGAATTCGAGCCGCATCTGCGCGAGAAGTCGCTCCATTCAGCATAGCCGTCCTAGCTGCCCTGAAGGAATCCAGACAAGTTGGACATGACGAGCACCGCCGATCTCGCCAGTCGCATTTCGCGCCTTCCAGTCGAATTGCAGGATCACATCTGTGCCTACGCCAATGTACCAGTCCCACGGCCTGCGAGAGTATTGATTCCCAGGACCGGAAACAGGGCTACCGATCCGTCCATCCCTCCAGCCAACGACGATTGCTTTTTCCTCAAGCTTCCGCAGGAGCTTCTCGCAGCCATACTAGCGGTCGAATTGCCAGCCAAGAACAGCATCATTAAGCCAACATGCGGCGAGCTCACACGCAATGATCCTGCAAAGCCACCAAAGCCTACCAGAACTAGCGACCTCATGGTCATCAACAAGGCGATCAAGAAATCAGTCACTCTCGCCGTCTACCAAGGTACGTACAGCACGTGTGAAGCTCATTGTATACCCTCCGAGCAGCTTCTGACAAATGCTAGAACGCCAGTTTGAAATGCATGTCCATCAGGGCACTTACACCGCAGGCGTCGAATTTCTTAATGTTGGACGGCAGCCGCTACACTTCCAGCTCGACACCAGTGACGCTCGCTTCGAGAGATTTACCGAACACGGCGACTTCAAATTCGGGCAATTGAAGAAGATTCACATCAAGATCTATCAACCAGAGGGGGAGGCGCGAGATAAAATCACGACTAGCAACACGTACTTCATCCACCAAGGCTTGTGTGGACTGCTGGAACGTAACCAGGAAGAGGAGAAAGATCGCATTGTATCGATCCGTATTTCTTTCGCAAGCCCAGAACCCGGCGCGCAATCCTCCGCCACCGGTCGCGCGCAAATCATGTCAAACGAGCACTACTGGTGGGACCCAGACCAGAAGAAGCCACGTTCTACCTGCCTTCAAGGTATGTCGGATGTCGAGCTGGTGCTGCGACCTTTCTCACGACTCTCCAAGGTCCACAACGTCGATATTGAGCTTCCGAAGGGTGTTGCAGGCCATGCACCGACTGTTCAATTCAAGGACGATCTCGTTCGGAGCATGACTTGCAAAGACAACGAGTATAGCTTACCAGCTCACGATATCTTGGATGCCCAAATGCAAGGACCTCGAATCGCGGCAGAAAACTTTATCAGATACAAGAAATACGGAGGCAAGCCAGGCAACGATGTCGCTGACATCGACGCGTATGAATTGTTTGATCATACGCCCGACTTGTGGCCCAAGCGAGATCGTTCAAGGGGTAGCGAGGTTGGAAGTCCCACCAAGCCGAAGCGGCAGAAGACTGCAATGCTTCGGCATGAGTCCTCCCTCGGTCTAGAATTCGGTCAAATTGACCTTACCGATGAAAATGAGTATTTCGATGAAGCGTTGGAGTGGGATGACCTGAGCGGAGAAGAGCAATGGGTCATGATGGAAGAGCAGCGGGCTATCGAGCGATCCTTAAAGGATTCTCAATCCGGCAATGTTCGCCACGAGCCTTCGGATGACAGCGCTGGCGGTGTTCCACTTACTGGCCAGCTTCACCGCCTGCGGTCTGCAAGAAACATCGATCGAGCTGGTCCTCCGACCCGAAACCGGGCACTCAGTAACGTCTGGCCGCCTATTCTTCCTGAGAATGTGCATGTGACCTCCGACAACGAGCCGTCGCAGAGCACTGGAATACAAGCTTGGCAGGCATTTGCCGAAAATGCTAAGAAAAGCCGAGAACAGGCGGAATGATACAGAACGGATGTTACGGTAGAGTCCACAGGATGAGCGGCAGGACGGAGTGTGCGAGAAATGGCAAGAGCGACAGTCGTCCAGGCATCCACTTGATACATTCGAGCAGCAGCTCATGCTCGTGGAAGAAGTCTTCTCAGGACACGCAAGTGGTACCAAGGAGGACTTTGAGTAGAGCATCAACCACGCGAACTGAGGCAGGGAAACAGGCCGGAGCCTGATGGAACGGCAAGGCAGGTTGCAGCAAAGGCCGAGACTACTGAGGGTTGGCTTTTACTGGGTTTTGCGTTTTACCGTAGAATGCCAAGCCTCTCGTAGAGCCGTACACCGCATTTTGAACCCATCTCTTAATAGACCGTGTTGCCTCATTTTTAATGGTATAGCGACCGCTGAGGTGTTGTTTTGACCGTAGAATACCGCTGTATTCGCCTATAGGTCGTAAGAAGGAGGCACCGCCCGGTGAGAAGGTAGAGGTGCGTACTAGGGTTAGTACGAAGATGCCCGCGGAGACCGTAAAGAAAGCAGAGTTGTTATTCGAGGATAGCAAGTCGATTGACGATATAATGCTAGCAACCGGTATTGCGAGGTCGACACTATACAAATAGCGCGTCAATTATGATCTCTTCTAGTAGGCCTATTATCCACTACGCCTACTACTAGGTCGTAAGCGCGTACTTACTAAAGAAATACGAGACTAGCTCGAAGAATATCTCTCTTATCGACTAGAGACATACCTCGAAGAGATGTATCTCGCGCTATACGACGAGTTTAATGTCTAGTTACATCCCTCGAACGTATACCGCTACCTAGTCGATGTAATAAAGTAGACTTAGAAAGCATCGTAGAAGATAGTAAAGGAGCGTAATCTATTAGTAAGAGTCGTTTAGAGTAAGAGGTATAAGAGGTAGCCTATCTAGAAGTTAGTATTTATCGATAAGATAGCGATAAACTAGAAGATAGCTTACTACAAGTATAGTTAGTCTCCGGTAGGCATAGATTATATAGATTATTAGTACGTATAACGAGAAGAACGTACTTTAGTCTTACTAGCGCTAACGATTAATAGATACCTACCCTATACTCTTTGTATCTAAGGCTCTATAGATTAAGTTATCTTTAACGACTAGCTCGAGAATAAGGTACTACTACTTCTTACTAGAAAGGAGATAATCTTTATAATAGATAACGCCTTAATCTACTATAGCGTCGATATAGAAGAGGTAATTACTAGCGCTAGATATACGCTCGAATATCTACCTCCTTACTTACTAGATCTTAACCCTATTAAGTAAACCTTTAATATACTAAAGATATAGATAAAGAAGAATAAGAACTTAATTAATAACTTCGACTACTTTATAGACTTCCTTATATAGGCGCTAGAATACGTAGTAGGAATAGACGTACGAGGGTTGTTTAGGTATACTAGATATAACGTTAATAGCAAAGAGGAAGAAGCTAAGGATTAATTACTTTACAACTTCGACTCGCTTTATATTTAGCTATAACTATATAATAAATATATAATATTATATATAGTATCTCGAGATTATATATATACGAAGCTCCGCTATTAATTTTATATATATTACTATAGTACTACGTATATAGTAAAATGTATAAGGTATTAGTAGGTATTACTAAGCTTTATATATTTCCTCTACCGAGAGCTCTAAGAGCTTCGTAAGGTATAGCTAAAGAGGCGCTTCGTAGCGATAGTAATAATATAGATATACGTAGCGGAGTAGTTAATAAGCTAGTAAATTCGTTTATTCTTAGTAATCGTCTAACAAATCTAAACTAATAATAATAGTCGTTACTCCGTTATAAATATCGTTATTATTACTATTACTTTCGACTTCCCTCTATTCTCTTAAATAACTTCTCCTTCTAAAAGCGCTTTAAGTACTTAAGTAGGCGACTATAGTAGCCTTTAAAGAAGCCTAATTTATCCTTCTAATACTTCTTATCGACTCGTACTATACGATTATAGTCCTATTTCTTAGTAAGGAAGTATAACTCTATCTTTAAGAAGTTATCCTTCTCTTTCGAATTAGACTATTCGTATTACTTATCTACCTATTAAAAGAACTATCTTATAAGGCTTAAGATAGGCGTACTAATTTGCTTAGTAACTCGTAGTAGAATAGGCGAGTCTTACTATACTTGTTATAGGTCTAATTAAGGTTATTACTAAGCCGGAATAGTACGAGAGCCGCTAGGCTAAAGAATACTAGTAATAGCTATTAAGATATTAATTAAGAGGCTATCTAAATTAATAATAAGTTAAAGAAGAAAGAGGAAGAGATCCTCTTATAGAAGCGACTATAGTCTACTTAACGGATACCTTAGGCATCGAGTTACGTAATATCGGGTTACGTGATTTGAGGTTACGTAATCTAAAGTTACGTAACCTTAAATTTCATATACAAGTCGCTAAAGTTACGTAACCTTAAATTTTCTATATAAGTCGCTAAGATCGTAATAGTACTCCTCCCTTTCGTAGGTAACGTCTATAGTACTTTATTAACTTATTAGAGTATTACGATTATAGCGACTAATAGTAGAGTACTTAGTCGTATTAGCGTCGTAGAGTTAGTAATACGTAGTAGTTGTAGTCTATATAGATATTAAGTATAATAGTCTTCTACTACTTCTAGTATATTAGTAATATTCTTAGTAACTTCCTATATCGGTTTATTATATCTAATCTACTTTACCTTATACTAGATATTCTTACTCTTTCCTTTTATATCTAGTATTCTTTCTACTTCCTATTCCTTATCTCTATCGATAACTAGTAGTAGTAGTAGCTTATACTATTAACCGGATATATCTATCTTTAGTACTAGGATTAGTAACGAGGTATAAAAGATATTATATATATATATTAAGTTAGGTAACTTTAATTAGTATACGTATAGTAATATAACTTTAACGATCTTATATAGTCTAGAGTTCTTAATATCGAGCTTAGCGTTCGGTCGGTTAGTACTTATTCCTTTAAGTAATAGGAAGACCTTATTACCGACGTAGTAGATAGGAGTAGGTCGGCGATATTAGTTAGCGGAGTCTTCTATACGAGACTATCAATATCTTATCTACTCGATAAGATAGGTTTCGAGGATTTATAAGTAGTTAATCTAGGCTTAAGTATCGTAGTTAAGCGATAGATCTTCTTCTAGTAACGTTAAAGGCTTATTCCTAAGGTATAGATTATAGCTATAACTAGCTTAGAATAGTAATAATCCGGTAGTCTTAGAGGATACGTTATTTATTACGAACTCGGCGATAGGAAGCTATAGGCTCTAGTTATCTTATTTATAGTTTATATATAATTAGAGATACTCCTTAATAACTTCGTTTAAGTACTTAGTCTATTCGTCGGTTTATAGATAGTAAGCGGTTAATAGGTTACGCTTAATATATAGACGCTTATATAAGTAGTTCTAGAACTTAGAAATAAACTATATACATTAGTTAGACGTAATAGTATCTAGAAGGCTATAAAGCTTCTAGACGTAAGTAAAATAGATATCGGTAACTACTTATATATTTAAGTAACCTTCCTTATATACGAATAGTATAAGGTACTATATCTTAGTTAGTCGATCGACGATAATAAGAATCGAGTTATAGCTAGAACTATTAGATAGACTAGTAATAAAATCTATTATTATACTCTTCTATTAAGTAGTCGATATAGGTAGGAATCGAAGAAGTCTATATTTTACTTATCTTAATAATTTAGTTTAGAGATAGGTATAGTAGGTACTAATATATTATTTAATATCTTTATATATTTATAGCTAGAAGTAGCTATAGCTAACGAGATAGAATATCTTTATAATACTAGAATATCTAGTAGCGGAATAGTCGTAATATACGTAGATAACGTCGGTATAGAGTAACTTATCTATCTCCTTAGCTCCTAGTATATAGAGGTAATCGTAATAGAATAGAAGATTATCTTTAATTTTATAGTTCGAGAGTAATAAAGAAAGATCGTTCGAAGGATCTAATCTACTACTAAGATATCCTTTTACCTATTAGAAGAGGATATCTTTAGTTAATATATCTCGAATTCGCTTAGTAATAATCTTAGCGTTAATTAAGGTCTTAGTACTAAGAGATTCTATAGTAAATATAACTATATTATTGCTCGTTATATCGATATAGGCTTTCGTAAAATAAGTTTTATCCTAACCCTAACCCTAACCCTAACCCTAAGGATTATTATCGTAAGAAACGTAAAAGTCGTAAAATCGTCTATTTCTTCGAGATCTATAGTTATTTACCTTAGGGTTACGTAATCCTAACCCTAACTCTAATCCTAATCCTAACCCTAACGAAAAGATTTTATATATAGTAGTTTAGAGGTCTAATACTAGGTTGTATAGCTTTAGTATAAGCTAATAGTTATATTTAGTATATAGGTCTTTAGCTAATAAAGATAGATTAGTAGAGTAGTATATAAGTAAATCTAGCTTAGTCTCTTACCTACTAGGGTAATACGTAATTTCGAAATTAAATCTACTAAGGAACTTACTCTAGCGGGCTTAGCGACGATTAAGTTACTTAGTAGATATATAGAACTATAGATTATAGTAATTAGTAATAATATAGATAGGCTCTTTATTAGATCGGTAATCTTCTAATTTAGATCTCTATAACTCGAAGGCCTTAATAATAGTAAGGAGTTCTTTATTATAGATCTCGTAATTATATTTAGTAAGGATTATCTTCTTCGAGAAGTAAGTAATAGGCTTCTATATACTATCGGTATATAGTTAGGATATAATACTAGTAGTAATATAATTAGAGATATCGATCTCGATTATTACTAGTAGATCTAGGTTATAGTAAGCTAATACTAGTATAGAGATAAATATAACTTTAAGTTACTCGAAGGAGTCTTAGTAGACTACTATCTATATAAAGGATATATCCTTATACGTTAATAGAACTATAGGCTTTATAATCTATATAAAGTTATAGATAAAGTAGCGGTAGGAGTTCGTAAAGCTAAGGAAGGACTATATATCTTTAATATTAGTAGGAATAGGCTAGTTACGTATAGTATCGATCTTCTCGTTATCTATATAGATACTATCGGTACTAACGACGAGGCCTAAGTACTTAACTATTATTACCTCGAATTCCGATTTTAATATATTAGCGTATAGCCTAGCTTTAAGGAGTACGTCTATTACTTAATAAACGTAATAACGGTATTCCTCGATTAAATTAGAGTAGATAAGTACGTTATCTAGATACGCTATATAGAATACGTCGAGGAATAGTTAGAGAATACTATTAATATATTACTAGAAGATAGATAGTATATTATAAAGTCTAAATAGTATAACCTTATATTTAAAGAGGCTATAACGAGTATAGAAGGCTATTTTCTATTCGTAGCCTAGTTCGATATAGAGTTAATTAAATACCGGGATAATATTAAGTTTAATATATACTACTACTTTACTTAATCGATCGAGTATCTCTTAGATAAGGGGAATCGGATATCTATTCCTTATAGTAATCTTATTTAGCTTACGATAATCTATATAGAACTATAGATCCCTATCGGGTTTCTTAAATCTTAATAAATAGTACTAGCGATAAGTACTATAAGGTAGACGCTTAAATAAAACCCTTATTAAGATTATCCTTTAAATAGTTATATAAGACTTCTAGCTCTTTATACGATATACTATAGAGTAGGCTATATATAGTCTCCTTACTCTCGATAATATCGATATAGTAGTTCTATCTAGGTCGATATAGCGGTAGCTTCTTTACGTCTTCCTATAAGAATAGTATTAATATACTATAGTAGTACTAAGGGACTTTATCGGTAGGGTTAATATACTTCTTCTTAGCTATTTCTTTCTCTATATCCTATAGCGATATAGCGAATACGAATAAATCCTTTTTCTTTGTTTACTAGTTAAAGACCTATACGCTTATAGGAGCTATAGTTACGCCGGCTATATAGATAAGGGATAGTAGCGAGTACTTCTAGTATTATACTAGAGGTAGTAATAGTCTAATAGACATAGCGGAAGTAAGGACAGAGTCGGAAACTAGGTCGATACTAACTAGCGCGTAGGATAGTTACGCTACGTATAATACTTCTATATTAAGTCGATAAGCTTTACTATATCGGTATCGTCTAATAGGTCGTAAACTAGCTACTATTGTTATCGATAATACTATATTACTATAGGCTCGGCGTAAGTAGGTATATTATTGTTTTTATAGTTAAATAAGCTATAAGTACGGATAATAGTATATAAGTCGTTATAGTATTCCTTATAATAGTCGGAGTCGAATTGTACTCGGTTAAGCTTCTAATCGATACGAGGATTGTATTTATTAAGCTACGGTTAGCTAAGGATAATAGGATAGTAACCTAATATAGTAAGGTAAAAGGCCCTATATTCGACGTAGCTATTAATATTAACGGTCGCTCTAGTATATTAAGTAACGTCTACTACGAAACTACTATCGAAAGTAGTTAATCTACGAGGTTTCTTTAAGTTATAGATAGGGAGCTAGTATTAGTATACGTAATATAAGTTAATAAAAGATAATCCGGTATAACCGTAATTAACTATTACTAATAATTAATATTCGATACTATATCCTATATCTAGTATACTAGACTAAGGTTTATTATAAGCTATTAAGGTATAATATAAGACGAGATATTAGTCGTCGCCCTTAGGTATAATACTCTCTAATAATACTAATAAACTAATCTTTAAATCTTTCTACTATCGATATTTCTTTCTATAATCGTAGTATAGGTTCTTTAGAAACGATAGTGTAATCGTAGGTAACTCTATCGGTATAAGCTCTTAAACGCGACTTTGTTTAAGAGCTATACTTTTCCCTCCTCGTTCCTACTATAGGTATTTTTATTATTAGTAGGAGGTAGGTCGGTCGGAGCGGTAGTAGTACTAAAAGCGGAAACGTTAGTATTTAGATAGTTACTATTACGGCCCTAAGTATAGCGGATAAGCTCTAGATAAGTAGTATTAGAGTAGACGTAGTTACTACTATAGAAGCGGTATAAGTCTTCGTAGCGATAGCGATCTCTCTCTTCGAGCGTTATGCGATAACGATTACCCTAACCCTAACCCTAACCCTAATCCTAAGTAGTAGAGAGGTCTATAGCGTTAGGATCGTAGACGGTTATTATTATAGTTATAGTAGTACTAGTATTATTATTTATAGAGGTAAATTGTCCTTAGTTATTATATAGAGTATCGAGCTAAGGAGGGCCGATAGGTATAAATAGATCATAAACTACAATAGAAGCTACAAGGAATAGTAGGGGCCAAAGTAGGAATAGCAAGTGTATTATTATTATCTATAGGTTAGAGCTTAGCCTAAAAGGTGTTAGCTTGGATTAGTTACATAATTATCGTCCTATAATCCAATCTGCTTAGTATCCCCTACTAGGCAACTAACTAGACTATATATTCTAACACTCCTACTTAGATTAGTTAGTCTACAAACCCTAATTCCAACTAATACAATCTAACAAGAACTTCAATTAGCTAATTAGATACAATAGCTTCTAGATTAGTATAGTGTATCCAATCTACTAGGTTCAATTCCTAGATCTAGTGTTTGCTTACTCGGGATTTGTAGTTAAACCCCGAGCAAGTACTTTTGTCCCTTTATACTAACTATAATTGTCTAATGAATTCCTAGAACTATAGCCCTATCTTTGGCTTAGTTAGGCTATCGGCTACTATCTCTTTTATTAGAGTATATTCTACTATAACCTTTCTTTACTACTAGAGATTTCTAACCTTATTGAAACTAATATTAATATGTTTTGATCTCTTATGGGTATGAGTATCTTTAACAAGAGTCAAAGCTACCTAGTTGTTACCTATAATCTTAACAGGTCTAACTTTATTTACTATATTAGAATTTCCTTTAATTAATGGTTAGAATAAGTATTCTCCTACTAACTATGTATAGTCTATCTCCCTTAGGAGTACTATAAGGAATTGAGATTGCTTTATATATGTATTCATTACTATATACTTAGCTTCTATAGTATAAAAGGGGTATAGGATGCGTAGTGTATAGTACTCGATTAGAACTACTCGAATTACTAAAGAGGAAAGGAAAGAGAGGTATCTAGAGCAAAGATATATGTCTATAGGCCAAGACGGGCCGCCCCGGCCCTTCTTAGCCTATTTCGACTCTAGATAAGCCGACTAGGCCCCTAAATAGGTCGACTAGGCCGTGATCGTAACATTGCCCTCCCCCCTTTATAGGCCTACGTCCCGGAGGCCTAGAATAGAAAACTTCACTTATAGCCTATTGTTATATACAAAATTCGCTTACTATTGTTTAAAAAGCTTACTTAGGTAGCGATAACGCTATCGCCGTACCGCCGCGGGGATTTAAGCCTTCTAAGCCCTTTGAAATCGATCCCTTTTATAATATATACCCTCTAGGTATATCTTCTACTACTACCGCTCTACTACCCCCTACGCCTAGCGCTAGGGGGAGCAAAGCATAATCGACCCTTCTTAAGGCGATTTGGGCTAACTTGGCGTAGTAGCCCCCTTCTTCTAGTAGTAGCGCCCCTCTTTCATTTATCGCTAGTTACCTTTGCGTCGCTCTAAGTCTC
>LFZO01000084.1:0-10421 GCA_001578225.1 Pseudocercospora musae
ATTAGGTATACCTTAACGCGAGGTTCCTCGACATAGTCCGCCGGTCGAAGAAGCTAGACTATAAGTACGTAGGGCCCTTCCGAGTATAGAAGGTAGTTAATAAGGCGGCATACCGCCTTGAGCTACCTAAGGGCTCTAATATATACCCTACGTTCTACGTATCCCTCTTAGAGGACTATCTCGAGCCGGAAATAACCTAGAGGGACTAGGAGGACCCTCCTAAGGTATAGACAAGCGACCCTAACGTATACGAGGTCGAAAGGGTTATCTAGAAGAAAAGGGGGCCTAAGGGAAAGTAGGAATACCTTATATCCTAGAAGGGGTATAGGGAAGAAGAGAATACCTAGGAACCGGCGGAGTACCTAAGTAGGGCGGCCTTTAAGGCGTTCGCTAGGCGGACGGAGGGACGGAAGAGGCCCCGAAGGAACGTAGGTACGAGGTAGCGTCTACTCCTCGCGCTAACGGGACGAACGCCGCTATAGAGCGGTAACGCGGTATAGACGCGAGCCTCTCCGGTACTAAATAAACTCTCCTCTCCCTACTACGGGCCTAGTCGCCTCGATACTTAGCGATACGTACCTATAGCGAGACGGAAGGGGGTAAAGCGAGGTTATATAGATAAACTCGAGGTTAATTAGCCTCGTTCAAATGCATTTAGGTATACCTAGCTAACTCCTCGCTTACTAGGGCGTAAACGGCCTAAAATAGACTAACTAGAGGCGACTAGAACTATTAACCTAAGACCCGACTTGTACTAAGTAAGTATACGGGCCGTCTCGATACAAAAGGGTCCTACTAGGCCCTAAAGGAGTCCTTATCTACCTACCGGCCGCGGAAGACCTCGCGAGGGGTTAGGAACTCCCTAGACAAGTCGTTAGCGCTCGGCGACTTCTTTACTAGCTCTATAAGAGCTATATAGGCCTTACTAGCGGGCATACGACCCAAACCGCGCTAAAACGCCTTAACTTAATCCGTATATAGCTAAAGGCGGGTACTTAGGCCCTTCGCGACCTCCTTCTAGTCCCTCTTAAGCCCCTTTATCTTCTTCTAAGACGATACGTAGCTATTTCTAATACGCTTACGCTTCTTAACGGGAGTCTAATCGAATAGGGTTAGCTAAGGCTAGAGAGGGCCGAAGGGGTCTATACATACTCTAGCGGCTATATTACGCTCTATCTCCTCTTTTATCGTAGTATCGCGGTCCTTCCAAGGTCCTAAGAGGGTTAGCCGAGGCAAGATAGGGCAAAGGGGGTCGAAACGGACTAGATATATTAAATTCGGCCTTGCCTATATAAGTATAGAGATTGCCGGTACCTTCAAAACGAGGGTACTTCCTAAGGGGCACTAGTTAGTACAACTCGACTCTATACGAGCTAATACGTACTTTTTGACCTTCTCGTAGACCGATATATAAGCTTAGTAGGCCTCTCGGGCCTTCTTTCCGTTAGTCGGGTTATCTAGGGCCTCCTAGCGCAATCTATTAGCTACCTTAATAGTAGGCTTATATTCTACGGGAATCTAGACGCTAGTTAGCCCTATTCGTGCCGCCTAGGGCTAAAACGACTTACTTAGAAGTAGCCCGAGCTACGAGAGGTACACTTTAGGTAGTTAAAGTACTTAGTCTCGTTAGTAAGGTCCTCCTTGTAGTTAGACGGGTCGATTTAGGGGCATATAGCCTCGAGAAGGGCAATATAGCTTCCGCTAGTATAGCCCTACATAATATTAGTACAATTAAGGCATGGATTGCTATTGAACTTTATACGAGTCGCTATTAGGCCGAAACGGGCTAGAGAGACTTAGAGCGACGTAAAGGTAACTAGCGATAAATGAAAGAGGGGCGCTACTATAGGAAGAAGGGGACTACTACGCCAAGTTAGCCCAAATCGCCTTAAGAAGGGTCGATTATGCTTTGCTCCCCCTAGCGCTAGGCGTAGGGGGTAGTAGAGCGGTAGTAGTAGAAGATATACCTAGAGGGTATGTATTATAAAAGGGATCGATTTCAAAGGGCTTAGAAGGCTTAAATCCCCGTAGCGGTACGGCGATAGCGTTATCGCTACCTAAGTAAGCTTTTTGAACAATAGTAAGCGAATTTTATATATAATAATAGGCTACAAGTAAAGTTTTCTATTCTAGGCCTCTAGGACGTAGGCCTATAAAGGGGGGGGGCAATGTTACGATCACGGCCTAGTCGACCCATTTAGGGGCCTAGTCGGCTTATCTAGAGTCGAAATAGGCTAAGAAGGGCTAGGGTAGCCCGTCTTAGCCTATAGATATATATCTTTGCTCTAGATACCTCTCTTTCCTTTCCTCTTTAGTAATTCGAGTAGTTCTAATCGAGTACTATACACTACGTACCCTATACCCCTTTCATATACGTCGCTATAGCGCTAGGCTATCGAGAAGGCGACCGAGACGCCGCCGCTACGGCGCGTCTATTAGAAGGACAAAATTACTACGACAATTAAGAAACTAGAGGTACTAATTAGATACATCGTAAACGATATTAGCGTTAGCCGTAGGCACGCCGCTACGCTATAGTTAAGCGTAATAGCTACTACGATATAGCGCGCGATAAATCTTAAAGGAATTAAGAAGCTATCCTTTACGAAGAGGATAGCGCTATAGGACCTAATTAAGGAGGGTAATAAGACTACCGACCGGATAATAGGGTATCTAGACGAGGATCTAGAGGCAACGCTAAAGTATTTGCTAAAGAAGAAGAAGGTTGATATAAGTAACGAGGAAGTAGGTACTAAGAAGGCTACTTTGCCCTCTATTAAACCCTAGCGATAGGCGTCTTATGTAGCCGCGCAATACCTAATAGAGCCCTAATACGATAGGAATAATTAGCTACAATTGCCTTATAATATCCCTAGCGATTACCCGGTATATATAGGCTATAGCGGTTATAGTAGATAGTCGTTACTATCGCTATAGGACCTATAGTTTAGGAGTTAGTAATCCTATACCCTATCTTTCTAGGGTCTATTTAATAGGTAAAGGGGGGTAGAGGAGGTAGTTAGGAAGCGGCATTTTAAGAAATACATAACTAGGATCTATACTATAAATTTGTATAAAGGTATTATTACTTTTTATAGAGATAATTAGTTACGGCATTGCGTAGTATTCGTTATAACATTTCTAGCTATGTTAAACGCCTAAAATATGCCTACTAATCCTCTATGTCTACTCTATATATAATGCTAAGTAGGCCATTTCTAGGATCTAGCGCTAGAATAGCGGATTTCTACTTCTTCGTAGATTTTCTCGATAACTATATATCTAATTAACTTCGTTGTTTTTTTGAAATGTAGCTTTAGTAACGCTCTACAATTGCATTACATAATAATGGAACTATAGTTGTATTATAGTAGAGAATATTAATAAATAGCTAGAGGTATTAGATTTCCGCGCTAGTATAGATATATCTAGCTACTCTTTCTATAGGTATAACGGAGGATATATAGAACTTAAATATACCTTAGAAGGCCCTCGGATAGCCCTATAAGTTCGTAGAGTAGACGAATAGAGCTTAAAATAGGTAAGAAAACGGGGCTTAGCGTCTATATATAGAACTTTATTAAATTTAATAGAGTAAATAGTCTATCTACGAAACCTCTCCTCTACCTATACTACCTAATCGTCTTTATATAGACGATTGGCTTCCTTTCTTAACTAATAATCGCGCTATATTACGGTCGCAATCTTGTCGCGATATACCGATATCCTACTCCTTATCGCTATCTACGTAAGGTCCTCGTTCGTTACCTCTTTATTATTAACGTCTACATTATCGAACCCGATATCTTTATCGCGCGGCCGCTACGAGATATAGTCGTTAGTATCGACTATCTAACGGTAGCTATTTATAAAGTTAGTAATAGCTACGAGCGCGACGATAAAGCGACTCTAATACCTTACGCTATAGCCTTTCGGTAGCCCTTTAGTAAGTATCTTAAACCGGTTCTTTATAATACTAAATTAACGCTCTATAGCATTACGTAACTAACTATACTATAGGTTAAACAACTCTTCCTTCCTTTCTAGCCTCTAAGCTAACGTATACTACTTACGGAGGTAATAACGCGTCTTTTAGTATAGTATAAGGAGATACTCTATATTCTTAGAGTAACCGCTATTAGCTAGGTAGTACCTATTCTCGGGTATTACTAGCCCTATACGTAAGGCCTTCTTTAATATAGTGCCGTCGTTCGCTAACCCTTCGTAGCTAGGCAATACGTATATAAAGTTACCTTCGAAGTTATACGCCCCTAATACGTTCTACGATACCTCGCCCTTCCGATTACGATAGGCGCTAGCGTCTATATTCTTCGCCTTAAACCTTATATACGTACTATCTAAGGTACCTATATAGCCTAAGAAATACGGCTAGAATTTAGGGTTATTAACGATAGCTCGAGGTATTAGATTATTACGCGTCGGCTATCGAACGTAGTCCTTATATAGGTAGTAATAAAGGATACTAATCTTGCGAATAGCGCGTCTAATACTACGTAGCGAATACTAATATATTATGCGTAGTCGACCCTATATCGTTCTATAGGCTACAAAGTTAAGGAAGATAATTACCTACTCTATAGGGCTAATCCTATCGCTACCGGTAAGGCTATATACAACCTCTAGTACCTCGATAAAGGCGCGTAGTACTAGCTATCGTATCCGAGTCGTCCTATACGAATACTCCGGTAGTCTATTAAGTATTATATTAGTCTACTACGCGCCTAAATTAGGCGTAATAAGCGTCTTTATAATATCCTCTAGTTAATAGCGCGGTCGCTCGAAGCTATCCTTAATAACTATCCGAATTACCGCCAATACTATACTAATCGTTAGTAGTAAAGCAAGATCCTCGTATACCTTAATTTCCTACTATTCTAGCGTTATTTTAAGATATTAGATAGCCTAGAAAGAGTATATAATAGTAAAAGAGTATAGATACGAGTTTCTATACGTAGATCGGCTAGCGCTAAAAACTAGCCTAGACTAGAAGTACTAGTTTTCGAGGGTACTAGATTTCGTACCTAGACCTTCCTAAAAGGGTATCCCGGTAATAGATTAACTACTAGATTAACGAAGGTACTAATCTAGTAGATTATAGGTATTTAACGGTAAATCCGAGAAAAGAGCTAGATTTCAAAATAGGGCGTAGATTAAGCCTAAATCTATCGCGAAATCTAGCGAGGTATTCAAGGCCTCAACATGCTTCTAGATGCTCCTCTCGGTATATGAATAGAAGAAACCCCACCATGGTCACCACGTGCAGAAGTTGGATCCTGTAAAGACCGCTATTGAGCCTCACAGACCGGCGGCCGTTATGCCTCTTCGGGCATACCGCATCCTATCGGCTATTAAGTGGCACATCTCGGTGCTAACGGACGCGAGCCGTCGTCCAAGTCACGGCGAAAATATCCATCGGCGTCCTAGCTGATAGGCTTTAGACGGAAACGAGATAGAAATGCTCACCGCCGCCAATATGACCCCTCTCGATGTTCTTCATTATTGTCACACGGACTTCCGCCTTCGTGATGTGATATTCGCGTGCACCACGGCGGACGCATCCTGACGGCAATTTCGATGATTTGTGAGACACCTTCAATCCTCGAGAACTCTCAACACCTGCGAATCTATACCCGAAGTTGCATCCCCAGGTGTCTTGGGATGCTTGGCCTCTGCTTGGCGGCAACGCCGCTGACCGTCCCAACCTCTTAGCATGAGTTGTGTTCCCTGCATCCACACAATAGCCTAGCAGACTTGGCCCGCAATGCTCCACATGTACCCCGTAGCGTAACGTGGTCTGGCGCATGGAGACTGGGGAGATTTTGCCCGCTGTTGCATCTTCCAAAGATCCTAGGAAAGTGTTAGAAACACTTATAAGATGTAGCCATTCCGCCTAGGTCACCAAGCCCAGCGGGGTTGGCTTGGTGTGCACCTCTCTCACCTTCTCAAGACTTCTTGTCGTCGCCCAAGCTTGTCTTGTCTGGGCCTATTCACACCTGAGCAGTCAAGATGTTGTTTGGCAAAAGAGATAACACTACTCCAAAGGAGATTCTGAATTGGAGGTTGTGGTATGGCGTGTTCGGTAAGACTATCTTTAAAGCATATCGAGATCGATACTGACAATACAATGCAGTGTTCGGATTGATGGGCGCCGCCCGTGGCGTAGACGAGGGTCTTGTAGGAACCACTGCTTCATTGGCCAGCTTTAAGAAGACCTTTGGACTCAAAGATCCAAGCCTGAGTGCTGTTGAGCAAGCGGATCGACTTTCTAACATCACGTCTATGGTCCAACTCGGCTCTATTGGTGGTGCTCTCTTCGCCTTCTACATCACAGACAAGATTGGGCGTCTTTGGGCAACGAGGCAACTCTGCTTGATATGGGTTCTTGGTATCGCCATATACTTGGCAGCAGCCTCGAACGGTAGTCTTGGAATGGTATACGCTGGACGATTCATCGCTGGACTGGGCATTGGTCAAACGACTGTCGTCGCACCCAGTTACCTCGCTGAGATCTCGCCTAAGTTCACTCGCGGATTTTGTGTCTGCATGTTTTCTGGATCGGTTTACCTTGGTATCATGCTTGGGTACTTTTCTATCTGGGGCTCTCAGTTGCACATCAGCGCCGACACTCAAATGCAATGGGTGATTCCCAACCTGTTGCACATCTACTTCGCGGTCATCATCTTCGTCACTTCTTTCTTCGCGATCGAATCTCCACGTTGGCTGTGCAAGGTTGGCAAACAGGAAAAAGCAGCCAGGAATTTATCGACTCTCCGACATCTGCCAATTGACCATTGGTACGTCCAATCAGAGTTGCTCGATATCAACGATCAACTCGAACGCGAGCGCGAAGCAACCCATGGCACCAAATGGTACGGTGTTATCAGAGAATTGATCGCCTCTTCCGCGAATCGATACCGCCTCATGCTCTCCGTCATGAGTCAACTTCTTGGTCAGTGGAGTGGTGCGAACTCTATCACAATCTACGCTCCGGAATACTTTGAGATGGTCGGACAGACCGGCCAGAACGAGAAGCTCTTCGCGACAGCCATCTTCGGTATCGTCAAATTTGTATCCGCATTACTTTGTGCAATCTTCTTAATCGATTTCGTTGGCCGCAAACGATCTTTGATGATTGGTATCACGTTGCAATTCATTGCAATGCTGTACATGGCTGGATTCCTCCTCGCGGACACCGACGTCGACGATGTTGATGGACAAACTGGCAGCGAGAAGCGTGCTGCCACTGGAGCAATCGTCATGATATACCTTTCTGGCTTCGGCTGGGCAATGGGTTGGAACAGCATCCAATACCTGATTAACTCCGAGATCTACCCACTTCGGTTGCGCGCAATTGGAGGCTCGTTCGCCATGACCTTCCACTTCGTGAACCAGGTAAGTCTCGCACGTCGGAATGAATGTTCACTTGCACTTGAGTTGGTTGCTAACATTTTACACAGTACGGCAATAGCAAGGCTGTCCCTGAGATGTTCTTGTCAATGACATACGGCGGTACCATGATGTTCTTCGCCATCGTGACACTGCTTGGTCTTGCTTGGAGTTGGTTCTTCTTGCCCGAACTCGCAGGCAAGTCGCTCGAATCTATCGATGCCGTATTCAATCTTCCGTGGTACCTCATTGGAAGAAAGGGCAAGGAGCTCACAGCAGGACTCGGGGGATTTGTCGAGAGCACTGGCCAAGAAAAGGCGGTTGTGGAGCAGGTCGAGCAGGCTGAGAGCGTGAACGCCGAGCGCAAAGTCTAGAGCTCTTCTGATTGCTCATGCCGGTAGGCAGATATGAAATCTGATGATGTGATTGCCGTTGTCTTTTCAATCGTTTCTTTGGTCCTGACGCGTCCTGGCTTTCCTACGGATTGCATCGACTGCATATTGTTCATGCGATGGTGTCGCTGGTCAAAAATGGTTCATCAGTACTTCATCAGTACTCACCGGAGCCAATAGCAGGTGTACACGATTAGACTGGGATGTTTGCCATGCAGTGGAGGTGTTTGTGTCTGAGGCCTTGAATACCTCGCTAGATTTCGCGATAGATTTAGGCTTAATCCACGCCCTGTTTTGAAATCCAGCTCTTTTCTCGGATTTACCGTTGAATACCTATAATCCACTGGATTAGTACTTTCGTTAATCCAGTAGTTAATCCATTGCCGGGACACCCTTTCGGGAAGGTCTAGGCGCGAAATCCAGTGCCCTCGAAAACTAGTACTTCTAGTCTAGGCTGGTTTTTAGCGCTAGCCGATCTACGCGTAGAAACTCGTATCCATACTCTTTTGCTATCACGTACTCTTTCTAGGCTATCCAATATCTCAAAATGACGCTAGAATAGTAGGAAATCGAGGTATACGAGGATCTTGCTTTGCTACTAACGATTAGCATAGTATTGGCGGTAATTCGGGTAGTTGTTAAGGACGGCTTCGAGCGACCGCGCTATCGACCGGAGGGTGTTATAAAGACGCTTGTTGCGCCTAATTTAGGCGCGTGGTAGACTAATATAATGCTTAATGGACCGCCGGAGTATTCGTATAGGACGACTCGGATGCGACAGCTAGTGCTACGCGCCTTTGTCGAGGTGCTAGAGGTTGCATATGGCCTCACCGGCGGCGATAGGATTAGCCCTATAGAGCAGGTAATTATCTTCCTTGACTTTGTAGCCCATGGAACGATATAGGGTCGACTACGCATAATATATTAGTATTCGCCGCGTAGTATTGGACGCGCTATTCGCAAGATTAGTATCCTTTGTTGCCGCCTATATAAGGACTACGTTCGACAGCCGACGCGCGATAATCCAACACCTCGAGCCATCGTTAACAACCCCAAATTCTAGCCGTATTTCTCGGGCTGTATAGGTGCCTTGGACGGCACGCATGTAAGGTTTAAGGCGAAGAATATAGACGCCGGCGCCTATCGTAATCGGAAGGGCGAGGTGTCGTAGAACGTATTAGGGGCGTGTGACTTCGAAGGCAACTTTACGTACGTATTGCCTAGCTACGAAGGGTTAGCGAACGACGGTACTATGTTGAAGAAGGCCTTACGCACAGGGCTAGTAATACCCGAGAACAGGTACTACCTAGCTAATAGCGGTTACTCTAAGAATGTAGAGTATCTCCTCGTGCCGTACCAAAAGACGCGTTATTACCTCCGTGAGTAGTATGCGTTAGCTTAGAGGCCGGAAAGGAAGGAAGAGTTGTTCAACCTACGGTATAGTTAGTTGCGTAACGCTATAGAGCGTCAATTTGGCATCACAAAGAACCGGTTTAAGATACTTGCTAAAGGGCCGCCGAAAGGCTATAGCGCAAGGTATTAGAGTCGCTTTGTCGTCGCGCTCGCGGCTATTACTAACTTTATGAATAGCTACTGTTAGACAGTCGATACTAACGACTATATCTCGTAGCGGCCGCGCGATGAAGATGTCGGGTTCGATAATGCGGACGTTAATAATAAAGAGGTAACGAATAAGGACCTTGCGTAGATAGCGATAAGGAGTAGGATATCGGTATATCGCGACAAGATTGCGACCGTGATGTAGCGCGATTATTAGTTGAGAAAGGAAGCCAATCGTCTATATGAAGACGATTAGGTAGTATGGGTAGAGGAGAGGTTTCGTAGATAGACTATTTACTCTATTAAATTTAATAAAGTTCTGTATATAGACGCCAAGCCCCGTTTTCTCACCTGTTTTGAGCTCTATTCGTCTACTCTGCGAACTTATAGGGCTATCCGAGGGCCTTCCAAGGTGTATTTGAGTTCTATATGCCCTCCGTTGTGCCTATGGAAAGAGTAGCCGGGTATATCCGTACTAGCGCGGAAATCTAATACCTCCGGCTATTCATCAATATTCTCTACTATAACACAACCACAGTTCCATCATTATGTAATGCAATTGTAGAGCGTTACTAAAGCTACATTTCAAAAAAACAACGAAGTTAATCGGATGTATAGTTGTCGAGAAAACCCGCGAAGAAGTAGAAATCCGCTATTCTAGCGCTAGACCCTAGAAATGGCCTGCTTAGCATTACATATAGAGTAGACATAGAGGATTAGCAGGCATATTTTAGGCGTTTGATATGGCTAGAAATGTTGTAACGAATGCTACGCGATGCCGTAACCAATTATCCCTACAAAAAGTAACAATACCTTTATACAAATTTATGGTATAGACCCTAGTTATGCATTTCTTAAAATGCCGCTTCCCAACTACCTCCTCTACCCCCCTTCACCTATCAAATGGACCCTAGAAAGATGGGGCATAGGATTGCTAACTCCTAAACTATAGGTCCTATAGCGATGGCAACGACTGTCTACCGTAACCGCTATAGCCTATATACACCGGGTAATCGCTAGGGATATTATAAGGCAATTGTAGCTAATTATTCCCGTCGTATT
>LFZO01000084.1:10521-100209 GCA_001578225.1 Pseudocercospora musae
TAACCGCTATAGCCTATATACACCGGGTAATCGCTAGGGATATTATAAGGCAATTGTAGCTAATTATTCCCGTCGTATTGGGGCTCCATTGGGTGTTGCGCGGCCACATGAGACGCCTATCGCTAGGGTTCAATAGAGGGCAAAGTAGCCTTCTTAGTACCCACTTCCTCGTTACTTATATCAACCTTCTTCTTCTTTAGCAAATACTTTAGCGTTGCCTCTAGATCCTCGTCTAGACACCCCATTATCCGGTCGGTAGTCTTATTACCCTCCTCAATTAGGTCCTATAGCGCCATCCTCTTCGCAAAGGATAGCTTCTTGATTCCTTTAAGATTCATCGCGCGCTATATCGTAGCGGCTATTACGCTTAACTACGGCGTAGCGGCGTGCCTACGGCTAACGCTAATATCGTTTACGATGTGTCTAATCGGTACCTCCAGTTTCTCAATTGTCGTAGTAATATTATCCTTCTAATGGACGCGCCGTAGCGGCGGCGTCTCGGTCGCCTTCTCGATAGCCTAGCGCTATAGCGACGCACTTTTGCGACCGCGGGTACGCCCTCGACTCGCCGAGGAACCTCTACTAGCAATAGAGGCTACGGAAGACGATCTTCGCTAACTAATAGGTATAGTAACATCCTCCTCGTCCTCTACCTCCATCGCTTCCGCCTAGCTCGCCGGCTAATCTTCCTTGCCGAGTTCTTCGTCGCTATTATTAGGCATACGCGGCCTATCTTCTACCTCGTCTTCCCCTACTTCGTAGAGTTTATTAGCCCCTCTAGCTTCATCGCCTATCGCTAGTTTATCGCTAAACAATACCTTAAGGAGGTTGAAATACGGCGGCAACGCATTACGGAAAATGCGGCTATTAGGGTACATCTCGAAGTAGTCGTCTTCTACGTCCGACTTAGCGGTTGGAGGCTAGCCTTGCTAGCCGCTCGTTCGGTTCTCATAGGCCTTCTACTCCTTCTAGATAGGTCGTATAGAGTTGTACTTATTGCGTACCTACTTCATTACAACCACTATTGCGACCTCGCTCCTAAACCGTAGGTTTACTATATCTGTAGCCGACTGCATTACCTTATCCGGAAAGCCTTGGTTATTATTCTAAGTGCTTAAATCCTCGGCTAGGAACGATAGCATAGCCTCAATCGACTCTTCTATCTATTTATAGGCCGGCGCGCGTGGCCTCTTTGCAGCTAGCGCATCCTCAATATCGCTATCATTAGGAGCCTTCTTCTTCTTCTTCGACATAGTAGGCGTCTTCGGAGCTACGCGCGTAGGCGGCTTGGACGACTTGGGCGCCATTAATACACCATCTACTACAAAATGCTAAATATAGCCATAGACGTAAGGTGCGCAGTGCGCCAAGAACAGCCTTAGGCAATAGCATGGATTTACCTCTATAGATAAGACGCGTTAAATACCTATATACTAGGGCCGATAATCCACTAGCTTCTAATCCACTAGATTACGTTGCCGACTTAATCCATACCTCTAATCCGCGAGGTATTCAAGGCCTGATAGTGTTCATTAGCGGGGAAAGAAGCTTCAACCTTAAAGCAGTCTTAGGGGACGCTTAGACCACCGCCGAAGCTAGCTAATTAAGCGCTCGGCGTAGCTCCCTTCTAGAGGAGGTCTAGGGGAGCATCTAGCGGCTCTAGGGGATACAACTTAGCTTTACGCGTATCGTAGGATTTAGCTATATATTTAAAAAATTCCCTTAATAGCGAGTACTTAACGATATATTCCTCTATCTAAATTTTAAAAATATAACTTTTTCTACTTTTTCTATATCTTAGACCGCTAATTTTTAGAATTGAAAAATATATAAATACGTTAAGATAGATTATACTTTCTCTAAAAAGTAGTAATTTTCTTATTAAAAAGCTAAATAGAATATTTTCTTTTAAATATCTTACCTATTCTACTAGATATTTAAATTCTAAAAATATTATAATTTTTACTATATCTTATAGTATATTCTATAATTTCTCTAGATTTTATTACTAAGCTATCTAAGCTACTTATAATCTAGAGTATTAAAAAACTAATTCTTTTAAGAAAATTTCGAAACAATTTAAACTATAGTTTATTAATAAATATCTCTATAGCTCTTTAGGATATAAAAATCCAAGACTTAAATAGAACTAATTATATATTAAAATATTTTTCCTAATTGTTTTAGAGTTTTCGGCTAAGCTATTCTAATAGAATATTGTCGTAAAATAAAACTACGTAGTATCTCTACCGGTTTCGAAGGATAGTTTACAAGTATGTAAGTACTAGTAGGGTTAGCGACTAGGCCTATTCAAGTATTGTCTCGAAGGCAATAAAGCTACCCTCGGTTATTAATCTTATATAGTTAAAATAGTAATATATAGAAGCTTAATTACTACCTCCTTAGTAGTATAGTACTATATAGTTTATATATATTAATCTATGCATAATCGAAGTAAATGTATCTATTATAGCTACTAAGCTCCTACTATTACTCGAAGGGATAGACGACGACTTAGAGACTTAGGTTTTAATACGATAACGGCTCCTATAGAGGTATTAATATATCGTTACCTCTATAGCGAATTTAATACTTAACTAGAGCCTATTTAAGGACCTAACTAACTAGATCTAGTATAGAGTAAGGGCTCTAGATAATAGAGAGTCCTTCTATATATCTACCTACGTAGTAAACTAGTCTATAGATAATAAATATAACGAGAATATCTATAGGCTCTATTAGCTTACAAAGAGCTAGATTAATCGTCTTACTACTACTATTTAGGGTAATCCTAGGTACTAAGTAAACTATAAAGGTTATAGAGCTATAGTACGATAAGTATTCTATATCTTATACTAGAGATTAGCGTATCTAGATCGCTAGTATAGACAATCTACGCTACTTAGTAGCTATCTAAGTACTACGTATTATATATTCTATAGAGCCCTTTACGAGATCTACGAGCATTATAGCGATTTGATCTATTAGTAGCCTAGTCTAATATACGAGAAGCTTTACTAGTATAGATAGCGAGTAGATATCCTTAATAAAGATAGCTTCTATAAGGATAGGGTATAGGGCTTTATCGATAGCGTATTCTAGTTGTTCTATATACTATAAGACCTAATAATAGCGAAGATAGTATATAGTCCTTATTACAAGGGTTAGGATCTCAAATACTAGGCTATAATAGCGTAAGATAGACTCGTAGTTTATATATCGTTACTAGAGGTTAGAGCTTATTACGATTAGACTATATTCTAGTATATAGATCTAGAAGAGCGCTTTGCGGCTTTACTAATCTCTTCGAAGATAGGCTACATTTCTTTATCGTTAGCGACAATGCCTATTATAGGTTATATAGCTATATCGCTCCTCTTACGTATATATAGGGTTATTACTATCTCGAGCTAAACGAATAGAAATTTAATACTAAACTATTGTTAGTCCGGATTAGTATAGAATAGGTATTTAGAAAGATAGAAACGTACTAGTTACTTAATTACTTCTATAATAACCTCTAGTCTATAAACTAGCTAATTATACTATTCTAGAGAATATCGGTTTTCCTATATAACTATATAGCTTGTCTCTACTAGGAAGATACGCTAGATCTATATATTCCGGACGTAATTAGGAATAGATTTAAGTATAGAGCGCCGATGCTTAATAAATATATAGGTCTAAATATGCCTAGCGATAGATAATAGTTATTATTATTATAGTAAAGAAGTTATAAAATTAATAGTAGAAATGTAATAGTATAGCGGAATACTAAGACCCGGCTTAGGTATCGATATTAGGTACTTTCTATAGGACTTATAGTATATAAGAAATAACGGATAGAAAGAGTATATATACTAAGTATTAAAAAGCTTACCAATTTGTTAGAGGACATAGATATTCTAAGTACTAGCTTTTATATTAAATATCGCCGAGCTACTACTAATACCTAAATATTAGATTACCTACTAAAATTGTTCCTTAACCCTACTAATATAGTATCTAACTTATCGTCCTACTTTCTATATCTATCCTTATTATTACTACTTATCTTGTTTAGCTTATTATCGAGTATACTATTACGCTCGAGCTATTCCTACTTCCTAGCTACTTTACGCTTAGCTTCCCTCTTGTCTCTTATCTTATTACGTTCCTTTACATTATTAGCTAACTTCTATATAGCGATAGTATTATTATTCTCGTACTCTATCCATATAAGATCGGCCTCTAGTTTGTATTCTTCGATACGAGATATAGCTATAAAGGCGTCTTAGACAATAGCTAACTTCTTACGAGAAGCTACTAGTATCTCCGAATACTATCTATTATCCTATAATAATATTAAATTAGATATCTTCTATAACCCTTCTATTATTATACGCTATTCTATATACAAGGTACCTTGTATAGTACTAGAAGTACGAATAGATCTAATATTAGTATAGCCTACGTAGGCCAATTCGATACCTCTAGATCTATTCTTACTAGTAAGTAATAATGTCTCTATCTTCTATCTAGGTATCTTCTACTAACTAAGAGTAGCTATTCTTATCTTATTCTTTATAGTCTCTTACGTCTAACGGACGATATTAACTTTATACTAATCTTCTAGCTTCGCTTTACGTTTATCTCGTATAGTAATAATATTATCTAGTAGTTCTTCTTTATAGTTAGACATCTTTAGCTAAGAATAATAGTATCTACCTAATAGATCTATATACTACCTAACGAAGCCTTTCTATCCTATACTATTACTAAATATTATCCGATTAATATACGAAGATACTATTATATTTACCTCTATAAGGTCCTTGTAAATAAGCTTCTAAAACTAGATAAGAGGTATCTTAGAATATTACTTAGCTCTAGTAACAATAATCTCGAAGAGGTAGATACGAGATAACCTACTATCGAGGTAGAAACAAGGATAGTATTCCTTAATAGAAGACCTATTATTCTCGAGGCTAGGTTTATCGATTCCTCGCTACTATCCTTACTATCTAGGTCTTTAGTATTATCTTCTTCGCTATTATTAGCTTTATAACTATCTTCTATAGTGCCTATTTCGCTATCCTTAGAAGTACCTATTCCCTCTCCTTTATCGTTATCCTTAGTTAAGTTAGCTATTATAGTACTATCTATAATACTAGACTTATTATTTCTAGTACTTGCGATAGCTTCGTTCTTCTTCTTCTTATTTACCTTCGGAGTACGCTATTTAGCTACTAACGATAGTATTAGACTTTATACTTACTTCTATAGTAATTAAGTATACTTCTATATCTTTAGTATATCCTTATTATCCGTTTCTATAGTTACTTACTAACCTCTCGGTATTAGCGTAGGAGTCGCCTCTAATAGCAAAGATTAACTCGAAGAAGGCTCTAAACTATGCCCTAGAATATAAGGTACTTTAATACTAGTACTATTAAGTCGCTAACTACTAATAGGCTCCAAGTTTACTATCTACGATTAAGAATATTATCTCTAAGCCTAATTAGTCTATATAGCCTTTAATTCAAATACTAGATACCTTATTCTATCTATATAGAAGTCTTCGAGCTATTTCTATAATACTAATCTACTCTAACTATCTATTACTATAAACGAAGGTAACTCTAGTAGAAAGTACTATATTCTAACCTCTTAAGGTATCTATCTACCTATGTCTTTAAACGCCGGCAAAGCGCTAACCTCTCGATAACTATCGTTAATATTGTAGTATCTAAACTAACTATATATCTATAGTAGTAGACTTACGAAGAATAGAGCTATAATATTTACTAATAATAGATAATTATATAAAAGAACAAAGCATTTAGTAATAGTAAGGTTAGAAGCGGTAACTATTAGGTTATAGCCGTAGTAACTAAGGCTTTATTTAGATACTACTAGGCGATAAATAGTATGCCTACAAAGTCTATTATCGTAGTTACAATTTGCCTACTATAGGTTAACTTATACTACGATCTTTATATAACTAAACCGCTTCTAGTAGTAGCGGAAGGTTATTCACTAACCGCTAGCACTAGTGCGGAAACCCGACCTGGCACTCGCTCTCGATCGCAATCTTCGAAACCGGTAGTCTATCCTCCCTTGAACTGCCTTCGGCAAAGCCCCCGAAGGAGAATAGCGTACTAAGGCAGTCTGTGCACCTGAGACTAAACCTTGAAGCAAGCTCAAGCTCCTCCGCAAACAGGAACACGCCTAGAGTCATCATGATACTCTAGATTCTCTCCGCACAAATCGATCGACTTTTATAAGCCCGGCCCGTGAGACCATTGAACACAGTCCATTACCCAGGGTGCCCTTATACTCGTCGTCGCCAATATGTCCGCACTAGCAGCCGGCCGTCTCCTCTTCCGCAGCTCTCTCCGCACGGCATCAAGAACGTTTCAACGGCCATGTCGAATGCAAGCTCAATCACATCAATGGCAACAATCCGCCCTTCGGGCAGCTTTCACTTCGCAGTCGCGACGGTTCTCAGTACACAGCAGATCTCGTGCGGGCTTGATGCCAGATACCGAAGACCCTCAGCCACCTAAGGAATCTCCGCCAGAGCAGGTCGCACAGCACCCAGCTGAGCTTAGCGACGATCAATATCATGAGCTGGCAGATGAATATATGGACACCGTGCATGAGAAAGCGGAGTTGCTGCAGGAGGGACGGGAGGACATCGAAGTGGAATATGCTGTAAGTGTCTATGTCCTAAATTGACTGAAGGTCACTCTGCTGCGCAATACTCTCGTTCTCCGATCGCCAATGGCAGCTCGTCTGGATGCCCGGATGAAGTACCACTGACACAAATTTAGGCTGGCGTGCTCAACATAGTCTTTCCACCCAATGGCACGTACGTAATCAACAAGCAACCACCGAACAAGCAGATATGGCTTTCGTCCCCAATTTCTGGCCCGAAGCGCTACGATTGGGTGGTAGAAGGAGAGGGTATGCATCAGAAAGAGGGTGGCGGTACTGGAGAGTGGGTGTATCTGCGTGACGGTACGAAGCTCAGCGCACTGCTGAGTAAGGAATTGGGAATATCAATCGACCATCACGAAGAAGAGCTTGAGGTTAGCAAAGATCCCACTGAGTAAATGACTTGGGAATCGCAGCAGCGGGCAAAACGAGCGGCAAAGTGCAGCTTCATTCAAGGTACAAGGTTCTCCTATGTTTGCTGGGACATCCACAGCACTACGGACTTGATCTCTCTAGCCTCTCTAGCAGTCCGAAACACTGCTTCAGCTAGCGTTCATAGCAGAAGAGCCGCCGGACGGCTCTCCTTTCGAGCACGTCTCCAGAGCTGCAATAAATGCCATGGCTATGGCACGAGACGCCAAGCGTACTTAAGATTCTGTCGATGCCTATGCTCGTGGCTGGGAGCATGGACAGTTGTCCCAGACCAGACGGAACAGCTCTGCTTGCAAATTTTCGGAGGCGATCTCGTCCCAGAAAGCCCATCAGCCAAAATCTTCACAGCCACGGCCTTAGTGGCCCAGCTGTTGATGCTCGCGGTGGCCAGACTCCCTGCATGTAGATACAGCGTCCGAGCTCGTGGCCTTTCTTGCCGGACTATGTGTCAATGTTCAGAACCGAGGTGTATGAGCGACACGTATTTCGGGTTTCTCGACAACCAGTCGAGATCGAGCACCCTGCGCGAGCGTGTGCGACTCTTGCTTGTTCTTGGTGAGCGTGCAGCCTTTTGCTTTTGAGTTCGAGGGCTGGATCTTGGCCGAGAGTGCGGTGTGAGCATTTCAGACAGGCAGGCATTCTTCAGGCAGCTGCGACCAGTGACTGCTGTGCGGACTGCGGTGGTATCGGCGGCTCAGGCTCTTTTGGCTTCGGCAAGTCGTCCACATCGAAAATTACTCTGATCTGCAGGCTGCAACTGGGACAGACTGCGATCTCTTCGCCACCTCGTAGGTCGTCAATGTTGATCTCGAAGCGATCGCCGCAAGGACATGGGTAGTGGTAGAGTTGGGTCGTCTCGTCGAAGGTCATGTCCTGAGGGAAGTCAGACTGAGTGTTGAATAGCAGTTTGCAGAGGCCGACTGACCTCGATCTCGATCTCGTCGTAGATATTTTCGTCAGCCATGCTGAAGCAGTTTCTGCGGAGTAGAGTGTGCGATTGTGAAGGGTCGTGGAAGAAATGGCGAAATGGCGGAAAGATTTTGACTCTCGCTTGCTCGGGTAGGTCTAACTGCAGATGTTTTTAGCGTGTGACTCCAAATATCTACTACTTATTGCGAAACTCCTTCCAGCACTTCACTGACATCGCGCCAGGCATCACGCTCGACGCGATGAGTCTACGACATAGAAAGCGCGATGAGCTATTCTCCCACAAGCCCTGCTGATGGCGAGAGACGGCCATCTGGCACGAACAAGCATCAGCTTCCAACTCCTTCTCCGACACTATCGCCCATCAGCGAGCATGGCCATCGAAACACCCGCGAGCCTTTCCCAGAAGTCTTCGATGCCTTGGATGGGCAACAGGAGGTTCGACGCCTCGAATCGAAGTCCAGCAGAGAGCGCCGCAAGAGTAGCGAGGCAAGAACGCTAAAGCTCAGTCCTTCTCAGATCCGGCATCTCACCACTTCCCCGGATTCGCTGCCCCTACGCTCTCTCGACGAGCCATTACCAGCTTTGGACGACCAGGACGCAGATGATGAGTGGCATGATGCTAACGATGTGGGCTGGTCGTCTCAGCCTCACAAGTTGCTCCCACCGAATGGCCTACCCAGCATTGCCGCAACCCCTGGCGGCCATCACAGACCAGCGATCCACGCGCGAGCCACTACGCCTCCTCCACCTGTTCACCGGAAACAGTCTTCGTCGAAGGCATCGAGGTCTAAGCCTGCACTCACCCCTCTCCGGACTGACGAGGCTAGTAATAAGCATAATGCTGCCATAAAGCCATCGCCCAGCTATGGCCGAGAGCCATCGCCAATGCCATCAGTGTTACCGATTCCGCCACCTTCGTTGCCCACGTATCTGCAACTTGAACTGTCGTCTGACCGCCCATCTGCACTATACATTCACCGTTCGGCTGCGAATGATGTTCCGTACGAATCGTCTGCGGTGAAATTTGAGCGCCTGAAGAACTTCTTACTGCTCCCATTCCACTTGGAGCATATTCTAATGTTCGGAACTTTGGCGTGTTTGGATGCCTGGCTCTACACTTTCACCATCCTTCCTTTGCGGTTTCTGAAGGCTGTCGCGATCTTTGCACAATGGTTCGGCCGCAATGCCACTAGAGAGGCAGCAGATCTTGGCTCCTTCGTATACAATGGTCTAGGTCGACTATGGCATCGCCGGCAGTATCAGCAGCCTCCGGCTCCAGCGTCAATTCCAACCTCCTATCCAAGCAGTCGACGAACATCTGCGTCGGAAGGAGAACAGCCCAGACGGCGTGCTACCGAGTCGGCATCTGCCACTTCCGAGAAAGGCATTGGGTACGTGGTGCCTCCTTCGCCAGCAAGGAAGCAGAGGAAGCCTTCTTCTGCTTTCAGACATCGACGAGTCCGATCGACGCCGTCCGTACTGCTTCCGAACCATAAAGCGGATCTTTTGCAGGGCCTCCTCATTGCTGCAGCATGCGTTGTCCTGACGTCGTTCGATGCTAGCCGTATGTACCATTCCATCAGAGGTCAGTCAGCTATGAAGCTCTACGTAATCTACAACGTGCTGGAGGTCTTTGATCGCCTGCTTTCTGCTCTGGGCCAGGATATTTTGGAGTGCCTCTTTTCAAAAGAGACCCTGGAGCGCGACACGGATGGACGCAGTAAAGTCAAGCGACCACTCGGCATGTTCCTTCTCGCAATTGTGTACACGATTGGTCACTCTACTGTACTTTTCTACCAGGTCGTGACCTTGAACGTGGCAGTTAACTCTTACTCGAACGCTCTCTTGACCCTGCTTATGAGCAATCAGTTCGTGGAGATCAAGAGTGCCGTGTTCAAGAAGTTCGAGAAGGAAAATCTCTTCCAGATGACCTGCGCTGATGTGGTCGAGCGCTTTCAGCTCCTATTAATGCTGTTGATAATCGCCCTGCGCAACGTCGTCGAGGTCGGTGGGCTAAGCATTAGTCTTACTAGTGCTTTTGCCGATACTACTACTCCGATCGAGAGCATGGGAGGCAACAGTACCAGCGTCCCTCTGGTATCCGGCTTCGTTATACCGAAAGCCTTCACACTTCTACCGAAGTGGACCGGCCAGGTCTTGGGCCCTTTCCTCATCGTGCTTGGTAGTGAAGCTCTAGTCGATTGGTGTAAGCACGCTTACATCACCAAATTCAACAACGTCAAGCCAAACATATACGGTCGCTTCCTGGATGTCATGGCCAAGGACTATTATTCCCATGCATTCGCTGATCAGAATTTGACCAAGAGACTTGGCTTGCCTGTGATACCGCTGAGCTGCCTGTTCATCCGAGCAGTCGTACAGACATATCACATGTTCTTAGCCATCCACATGCCTGCTCCGATACCTTCTGCCGCAACCTCGATATCGGTAGACTCTGACGCAGCGTCCTCATCTGCGACCATGGCGGCATTCGCTCACTTCGACCAAGTCTTGCGCCGTGCTCTCGGCAGATCCTCCTTTGGCGCTGGCAATGACTCAATCGGCTCATTCGGGTGGTGGACTTTCGACGACTTCATCGCACTTGCTACCATGCTCATCTTCTTCCTGGCCTCGTACCTGATCCTTCTGGCTTTCAAGCTTTTACTCGGCATGGGGCTTCTGTCATATGCACGCAACATCTACAAAACTATGAAGGAACGTGAAAAGCAGTGTGTCGATACTCAAGGTCGCCGAGTTGGAGGCTGGGGCACCGTTGAGGTGAATGAGGACAAGCGTCGTTGGATCTACGAAGATGATCCAGACACTTTGAATAATTTGAGGGAGAAGGAATCCAGAGGTCGGCAAAAAGCTGACAAAGGCGAGATGAAGCTTGATAATGTGGATCGGTATACCATGGTCGCCAAACGCATATGGTGAATGGATTTATAGATCTCGAGAGACGCTACACGCGACAAAACGAAGTATATAAATATGCAATGATGGCCCCGAAGTCATGCGACACGCAAGTAGCGTGATCTGTAGACAAGGCTAACCATAGTCTCGAAAGGGCGATTGAGGTCAGTCAGGAGAGAAGTCGTTTCCTCTTCAACGGGCATCATACTGGTGTTGCTAATGCCGCAAGAAGTCGCCAAAGGCAGGGCTTCTCTTAGATGCCACCTCCAGCATTTGGTCCTATACTGTATATGATGATACGGCGGTAATGATCTCGGCAAGTGAGCCGCAATTCGATCTTTCGATCGTGACAAAATTGCTTGGCCGGAACGTCCTGTTCTTGAGCAGGCTCGTTGCAGGTAAAAGCTGTCCGTCGGCGAAACTGGCCAGTTTGATTAATCTATAACTTGACGAAGAGTGGGTGGGTGTGTTTGTGTTTCCGGCGGGCCTGGCTCCGATGCAGAGATGCAGCTTTGTGGTCATCACAACCGCAAACGCTCCAGGCGATGGCAACAGCAAAGCGGTAAGCTCAAGTCGTGCTACAGAACGGCAGACTCATGCTCTTCGATGCGATTGCTCAGACGTTTCGCAACTCATATCACGTACTGCGAGATTGCGTTGGCGACATTTCCCTTCGCGCTTTGCAAATTGTATTTCTCCCAGTAGCTCAGGTCAACATGCTTCCTCCTCACCTGCGACGCGGCCGGCGCAGGCCATACTTGCAGCGACCAGATGGTCCATCACAAGCCTCCGAACAGGGCGCAGAATCCAAGGAGCCATCTGCCGAGCCACACTACCCACGAACACCACAAGATGTGTCCGCCGTCCTGGACACACTCCGACAGGCCTCTGCCCGTCGATTGACCGACGAGCTGCTCAAGCCCATATTGTTCCACGCAGACTACGATTGTGTGCATTTTGTGGTCACATCGAGCAAGCAAAGAAGTAGGCACAGCAGTGGCCCAACTACACTGCCCGAGCCGTACATTGAAACTGATACACTCATGTGCTTGGGAGATTTTGACGTCGCGAGCGAAGATGGGAGCCTTCGGAGATTCAATGGTCGAATACGCAGCATACAGATCGAGGCCACCGGTCGGGATCAGGGCTGGGTTGGCAATCGGAACGAAGGTGCGTGGAGCTGGTTTGCGTTAGGCAAGACGCAGGCAGACAGAGGACAGCACGAACTGAAAGGCTGGAAGTGGAACCTTATCGGCAATATGAATTGGCAAGATCATCAAACATTCTATCATATGGATGGAGACCTTTCGGAGACCGATCATGAATTGAGCGCATTTCTCAGCACATTGCGGAGCGGCGATCGTCTGTCCCTGATTCCCATGGCGAGATTCCATTCTTGGTCCTGCAATGTATCGAGAGGCAAGATTGACGTCGAAATTGAAGTCTGGCGGTAGACGGCTACGAAGGCCGCTATCACTCCCCGACTTGCAGAATCTCGTCATATCTCTAATACTGTAAGGCTCGACTCTGATTGCACAATGCTTTCTGAATTTCTCGGCAGCCGCTCTTACAGCTGCACCTTGGCGATTGTCTGCAACTCGATCCGATATCGAATAGCCTGTGGAACGGGTATGAGGTTCCTCGTGCCCAAATTCGACCGGTGTTTGTGCAGTACGGGCGGGAAAATGTTCTTGGACCATTACATTGTTGATGGGTAAAGAGGCGAGAACCTTGAACTTGAAGTTCATATCTCCGGCTGACTTTGTTCTAGCCATGCTGCATTCCGGTCAAAGTTAACTCTCTCATCAGCCACCATTTACTACCGGCCTATGTTCTCTCAAAGAAGAAGACCGAGACACTCGACCTTTGCATCCCTAGAGGGACACCAGGCCCGCTGGTGGATGATGAGTTGAGATACAGCTCTGCTTTGTCGTGTTTCGTATAGACATCGACGCTTGTGCCTCGCAGTAAGCGTGGAGAAGTCCTTCAGCATATCTACCTTAGTGCCGTCGTCCTCGCACTCCCGTCGACAAGTTCATATGGAATTCTTCCGCATAGTTGGTCCAAGGATATGAATCAGGATTGAACTGATGAGCATTGATGGCTTGCATCGAGCGATAACATAAAAGCTTCTAGTTGTTTCGCCATCTCCTCTGCATCCCTTTGCTCGTCGCCCTTGGATGGTTTCACTGTGTTGCAGACACTTCTCATCCTCGGCGTCTTTGGCTCCGAAGAGAGAGCTGAGGTCAGATGGGATTGCATTGATCTTGGCTTCAGCTTGGCGTTCAGGAATGGGGTGAGGCAGCTTGGCCTACAAAGCCGAGCGCGAGATTCGCGATGCTTGGAAGCCTCTGTTACTGCAATGACAATCCCACCACACTTCATGGCATTGGCCGAGACAAATGCCAGCTGAGTTCGTTGAGCTTGCACGAGAGCAATGGTTTTAAAGACTGTTTCGCCGACTGCTTTGGTCGATCCCTAAGAGCCCACCGCAAATTCAAATTGGGCATCAACAGCTTCTCTGGAACACGTCTGAACATTCGCGCTCCATGAAATCGCAGAGCGGGCAGGAGAGGTCTGCCCGGGCCTGAACAGAGCGTGGCTTCCGCTCCCCGGGTGGGCAGAAGTGGAACGTGATACTGCATACCGGAAATGATAGTGACGGCAGATATACCTGCAGTCGTTAATCTGGCGCTCTTTATGTCCTCTTCTCGACAACTTCTCATCAAATACAACTATGTCGAGCATAACCCCTTTTCAACGCCGCTTCCCTAACCCGCTCAGGTTGGGAGTCCACGCATCCTCCTGCCGCCAGCAAGAACTCTCAGAGCGACATCCTGAAGACGCAAGTGACCTAGATCGCTTGAGACTTGGGATGAGCGCTCAACGAATATTGAGCATAGCACAATTGGTAGCAAGACAGCCATCGCTCGGGGCTTACACTCTCCGTACTGGGAACTACGAGAATCACATGACCATAGATCAAAGTGCCACTAGACTCGCGCCAATACCTTTATACTGCTGTCTGAGCCAGTGAAGCAGTAGGCAGCAGTCTGAAACGGCTCAAGACTAGCCAGCGACGAGTCGTCGAGCTTCTCCCTGATGCAGGTGGGTTTGCAATGGATGCAAAATCTCAGCACATCCTGTACAGCTGTGGCAGCTGTTCGAAGACTCACACTCTATCTTAGCGAATTCATGGACATCAGCCTGACATTCGGCAGAGACGGACAATACGATCAGGACACAGCTCGAGGAAGGCGTTGCACGGAGCATAGCCTTAGGACAACCTTTGGCTTCGATTTCATGTGATCAACCGAAAGTGAAGGACATCATGCGCGCAGTGACACATGTGACGAATTCTAAGCACTAGCGCCATTTCGAGATCCACGCCGAAGTATTTAAGATCGCACTTGTCAACAAATCACCCCGACACTTCAACACCGACACGAGCTAGATCCAAAGAACAGCCATCCTGAGACACGAAAAGGCACCATTCCACCATCGATCAACCCTCGAAACCTTTCATCCACACCAAACTACATCGAGTCACATCCGCCGCGATGCTAGCTACCAAGGCTTTCGCTTTCGCCGCTACGGCGGCTCTCGCTCTTAAGCCCGCCGCAGCCTGGCAGGCTACCATCTACAACAACCTCGACTGCGGCTACGAAGGTGCAGAGGGCGGCTACTTCACATACAGTGGCACTGGCCAAAGCCCATGGTAAGAACGCAATATGTGCGAGGCATCTCGATCCGCAAGAAATTTGCTAATAATGGATGTTCTTGTTAGCATCAATGTAGGAAACAACACACAAGCTGGAGACGTTGACTGCTACTTGACCTATGCCAGCGCCGGTGGCCTGGCCTGCGGTGATGCCACGCCGACCACGGTTGACACCTTCGCTATCTGGCTTGTCCAGTTCGCTACAGGTCGTGAGGTTGCCATCTCAACCCCCGAGGGTAAGCAATATATATCCATCTGATCGTGCCAATGAGATCGCCCCCAGCTGACGTAGAATAGGCACTGAGTGCACCTACTGCTTCACTCGCGGTGCCTTCGACTGCGTTACGGGCGACACCAGCAACTGCGTTACTACCTCTGCCACCTGTCAGCCGCTTGCTGTCATTGCGTGGAACAAGTACAACGCACTCACCATGAGCTGTCGTGATGTGTGAGTACTTCCGTCTGCATAAGATCGGTAGGCGAGCAAAAAGCTGACACTCGTTACAGTTAGATTTCAGCCCCAAGTGCTGAAGTACGAACACATCCGCGCCCTCATTCTACTGTCGGATATCGACAACCGAGACCAACTACCAACGCGAACGACGAGGTGCATTTCTGAGAGCATGATTTCCGATGCTACAAGGCATGATTGACGAGCCATGAGCCAAGGCTAGCAGAGAAGATGACTGCATGAGCCATGATTTGAGATGAATTCTGCAAAGTACGATTAGCATACCAGATGCACCAGAGATCTGCTGCTGCCCTTGCTGGCGCCGGCGGCGTCTCTGATGTAAGATCTTTACATCAAACGAAGATTCGTTGGTCTCGATACGCTCTTCTATAGCATTTGCTTCTCCATGTCTTACATGAGTTTTCGAGTGATCTTCGAATCATTGCATTCGTACTTCGGCCGAGATACGGTTACTAAGCTCGTGGTTACCTTAATATAGTTGCTAAGTACTACTACGGATAGTAGGTTAAGCGGTACGCTTGTCGCGAGCTATCTTACGCGGTTATTATAGTATATTAATATCGAAGTTTTCGTAAGGTAAGAATTAGTAACATAGCTATAAAATTAATAACGTAACCTATACGAGGTTTCTACGGCAATAGCGACCTAGGCGATAGGTAGATACTGTAGAAGGATTACTAAGTAGTACGAAAGTAAAGCTCCCTTTATATAGCTAGTAGTATAGCCCTTTTTTAGTAACGCTTATATAATCTAGAAAAAGTACTCTATGGTCCAAACCCCGGCCGCTGCTTATATATACGCTTATATACGACACCGCCCGCAACTCAAGCGAGCCAATCTGTGAATCGTGCTCGAGACACAGAGCCTCGGCCCAAATAAAGTACCAAAAGCAGTAGTGACCTCACGTGAACCACGTCCTTCACGCGACGACACATTGCTCCTAATGTTTCTCTATCATTGTCCTCGACATGTCAACAATAGACGATCTCTACCCGATCCCGTGCGCATTCTGTAATATCTCGAAGACTTACCCTGCCTCACCACACTCCGACGTCCCATCAAATCCGGACCCGGAAAAGATCGATCCACAATGCCATCTAATCCTATCCACTCCCTTGGTTCTTGCCTTCTTGGATATAATGCCAATAGCGCCAGGGCACATCCTTCTCATAACTCGCAAACACTACAGGAAATTGAGCGACCTTCAATCCAGGACCCCAAGTTCCGCAACCTGGAATTCCAAACGCGAAGCCGCTGAAGCAAGAGATGCCGCGAGAGCGTTGGGAGAGTGGCTTCCAATTGTAAGCAGGGCTCTTTGCAGTGTGACGGGTATTGAGGATTGGAATGTTGTACAGAACAATGGCGAAAGGGCGGCGCAAGTCGTGCCGCACATACACTTCCATCTGATACCAAGGTACCAAGAGGGGAGGGAAGAAACGCAGAGGAATGGAAGGACGGACTGGGGTGCGTTGAAGAGCTGGAAAATGTTTGGACGTGGCAGCAGAGAGGATCTGGATGACGAAGAGGGCAAGGAACTGGCGAGGAGGTTGAGAGGAGCCATCAGGAAAGAGGTGGAGAGGGACGAAATTCTTCAAGGCGGGAAGAGCAAGCTGTGATACAAGTATGTGACACTGTGCTGCATCGAACGGGACAAAGACGGATACAGACCTGTTGGTCACTCAGTACAACCAGCTTGGAAACTCTGGTGTCGAAGCATCACACGCATGCTCTCAACTATCTACGTTGAATTCGCCACGATAACAGACTCGTTCTGCGCTTCGAGGATGATTGATTTCATTGAGCAAATCTTACTCTCTAGCGAACACTGCGCAAATGGCAGGATATATATGAGTCAGTCCAGCAATGGTGTGCCATGATTTCAACATTTCGAAGGAGCCTGTGTGGAGATGCGGTGCGATTCAACCGTCTTTGCAGATGTTACGTAGCGATTCAGAACGTTACCGGCACTCCGCAGATCTGTTCGATGCCAACCAAGAACCGACTGTGGCTAGACACGACCCGATCTAACTAACCCTGTAACTGATGTTACCACGCATTTGCGGGCGCAATGGACAAGGCTCGCTCCATCACGCAATAAATATCCTGAAGACTGAGAGACTCATGGCATGAACAATATATAACCTGGACTTTTCAAGTCTCTATTCTGTAGTGACTCAAGCTACCTGAGCATTGAGAGATTTGAATGTGGCCTGACTTCCGTGAATATAACTTGCGCCAGGCGACATAACGAATGCTACGATATTCGCAATCTCCTCAGGCTGCCCGATTGCTATGCTTTTGTGCTGTGTTGACCAACACTGTACCCCTTGGCAACTCCACTTCTTCCTTCCTCCATCGCTGCTCCTCGAATCTTGCCGTCTTCGTCTCTTTCGTACGCAATCTCAAAGTCGCTACCAAGACCCTGCCACGTCCGCTTTGATCGTAGAAAGTCGGCAGCCGGCGAAACTTGGCCGTTGATTGCCGCAAGATCTCCTTTTGCTCTTTGTACAAGCGCTGAGCTTGGTGGCGCTGGCTGCGGTGATGCATTACTTTTAGCACTTATTACAGCAGCTGTGCGCTTGCTGATTCGAGCCATTGGTCGACTGTGACTAGCGTATCGTCCTGTGCGAAAATCAAACTCAGGCGGCTCGTCGTCAGATGGCATATCGTCCCAGTCACGTGTGGGTAAAGGCTCTTCATCAACAGGCTCGCCAGGTTCATTGCCGTTTGTCGTGGCTTTCCCGTCCTCCACGGCTTTTGTGTCCTTGTTTAGAAGTTGAGAGAAGTCGCCAATCCACTCGCCATTCCAAGTCCGGTTTTCGTCGCGCATGAGAGCTACCTCGAGCTCGAAAGGAGTTATGATGGGCCGATAGAAGTCTTTGCTCTCAATGAGACTACTCTCCCAGCATCCGATGACGATCCAGCCACCCACCTCGCTGAAGTTTGCAATTTTCGCGGCATTGACTTTGCCTACCACGAAGACATACGCCTTTTTCCCAGCTTTGCGGATCAGATCTTGGCAATGCAGAAGTGCTTCCATGTAGTTGGAAACTGACAAGGTATTGATGAGAATTCCGAAGACGGACACGCTTGCGAGACGAGTAGTGAGAGCGTATCGCCGTCGCAGCACTTGATGTGCAAGCGCTTCGGCTGAGCTCCCTGACTCAGTGGAGAAAATGTGCATGGCCTTGATTCGAGAGGAGAGGATGAGCAAGAGTGTAGTGGGTGGGCTGGACACATGAAAGATGGAATATTCTTTCAGTGATTCTGGATTGCGCTGCACTTCGGACGGGATCGTCCTGTTGGGAAGCAATGAGGAGGGGTCCCGAACGATGTCTGTTTTGAAGATATTGCTGTAGCCTTCTTGTGTTAATGTTGAGTGCAACGACACAAGGTGATGAGTGTAGGGTATGTCAGCCATGAGCACGACTCTCTCGTGCTTGGCCGGGTAGGTGTGTCGGAAGCTTGCTAACACGGCATCGGTGTCAAGAGGCTTGGCTGTAAAGACGTATATGACGGGTAGACGCGCGGTTGGCGACAAACATGAGCGGCCGTAATGGACAACAAGCTCAGCATCAATGTGCTCGGCGGCCACTTCATCCACACAACAGGCTCCATACGACGTATCGGCTAGGATGCATAGCTTCTCGTCGACTTTTTCTTCGATGCTGGAGGGTGCATTCTCTTTGGCCAAGCCGTGCTTGATGCGGTCGAAGACTCTGGGGGCGTCAACGAGCATGTCATCAGGGAATTGCAGGGCGATTCTCTTCCAGTTCCCATGTCGAATTTCAGAGATGGTCCGCTTGATCTCGTACTGCACGTAAAGCTGCTCTTCTGACAGTCTTTCTTGGCTTGCTGGTATTGTGGCCGGGGTTGGTTCCTCGAAGATATGCTCTGCGGGTGTCGACAGAATCGGAGCGCTCTCGGTAGACATGTTGTCGCAATGTGACAATGCCGTGGTATGGCCAAATTTGATCGAAGACCGACCAAGCGATGCGACTCGGTGCCTTAATCGGTGCCTTAAGTCATGCCTATGGTGCGGCACTTGCGCAGCGAGCAGTCATTGGACGGCAGCATGGCATGGGGAAAGCTTGGCGCGTAGCCAGGGACATGCATGCAAGGGTGTGAAACGGTGGAACATAATCATAAGGTAAGGTAAGGTATACTGGACACTTGGAAGCGCGCGCGACCGACAATAACGTTACCTCCTCCTATCTAACAATTGCATCTGCTTCTGCTTCACCCAAGCAAGCAATGCTCCCAGTGCGACAGTAGAACTTGGCGCATTGGCGCCGACTGAATTGTTGTCGTCCAGCTACCCACCCATAACGTCTTCACCTACTCCTTGCGAACGAACGAACATGCTGCCACGCATTCCAACCAGCCGCGCGAACATCTGATTGCCTCCAAATCACCTTCATTACGCCTCGCCACACTCTCTACCTTGGCGTCTCGAGGAGCGTCTGCAGGCCAGACCCCAAATCGAAGCTGCCATCAACCGTCAATCTTTCACTGTGCGCACGCATCCGCACCATTTGACCGACAGCGAAACACATACAAACACATCCCTACAACACCTCACAGCAGCCCGCCATGGGCTGCCTCGGCGACCGAGAAAAGGGACCGAAGGAGGAATCGCAGAAATGGGACTTCATCACACTGTCCGATTTTCGCTGCACGTCGGCCTGGACCGTCGTGGCATACATCTGGTTGTGGGTGCTGGCACTCGTTGGTGTTGCAGTGTACGTTGTCGACACCTTCACTGCAGTCAACTTGCTCGCATTTGACCACTGGAGCTCGAGCGTCAAGCCAGCACTCGATTTCAAGTACAGCAAATGGATCTTCTCCGTCTGTATCCTACTCTCGTGGGCATTGTGTATCTACGAATGGATTCGAGCGATTCGCGTCATCCGCCGTGGAGGCGTTGCTCAAAGCTTCCTGGATCCACTGGCAGTCGACATTCAAAGCATGAGACCGCGAGGCTTTAAACGCTTCCTGGTCTTTACTGCACTCACCAAGAGTCGCAAGGGTGCCGACTACGTCGCTCTTTTCGTATACTTTTCCTTCAAAACCGCTCTCCGCGTCATCATATGCGAAGGCCCTCGTCAAGGTGTCAACGCCATGACCCTGTTTGCTGTTCTTCAAGCCGACCTCATCCCAGGTAAAGAGCAGACAGATCACAACAACTTCGACCAATTTTGGATCAACCTTGGCGCGCTCGCCAACCAGAATACCCAGCAGGCTGTCATCTACTTGTCCATGTTGTTCACTTTGGTCATTTGGGTGTTCAGCGCATTATCTCTCATCGTCTCCTGCCTGCTTTACTTGTGCTTTTTGTGGCACTACATTCCGCAACAAGATGAATCTCTCAGCACCTATTGCAGGCGAAAGGTCGACAAACGATTGGCGAGAGTGGTGGCGCACAAAGTACAAGCAGCGATCGAGGAAGAAGAACGCCAGAGGCGGAAAGCAGAAGAGAAGGCGGAGCGCAAAGCAGCGAAGGCAGGAGAACTGCCACCACCGGCGCAGGGGCAGATTGGTATCAAGAAGCAACCAACCTTGCCAAATTTGGGCTCGCCAGAGACCGGCAAGGAAGATAAGTTGCCAGAATTCACTCTTAGACGACAAGAGACAGATCTGAGTGTATCAACATTGCCACCCTATGAAAACAGACCGCCTACCCGAGGGCAGGCTGATCATTCGACAAGGCAGCCAACCCTGCCAGATGTGGGCATGGAAAGCAGACCTGGTATGGCGAGGACGAATACTGGAAATTCAACCTGGTCCAATGCACCCAGCTACCACACCAACGTGCCTCTGCTTGAACACGCAGGCTTGCCTGGTCAAAGTGAGCCTCTTCCAACGATACCGGGATCGGCCCATTCGTCCTTCCAGCAGCCGTGGCATGAGCGCTCTGCCTCACAAAGCACTCAAGGATCGATGAGGGACGGCTCCGTGCGCTTCCAATTCGCGCCTGGTCCTCGCATGCAGACGCCAATGTCTGCTAGACCAATTACGCCAACTGGAATGGGCCCAGGGCCTGGCTACGCTCGGCCTCCACCAGTTGCGAGAGGTCCCACGCCAATGCGATCACACACTCCATTGAGCTATGACCAAGAGCCACAATCGGCTGCCAGTGCTCCGCCAACTGATGGCTACGGCAGATCGTTTACTGCGCCAGTCAGGGCGAATACGGCAGATGGATTTCGTTCCGGACCAGGCCCAGAGAGAACTTGTGGCAGTCTCCACAGCCAGCAATCTTTCAGCAGACCTATGCCACGGCCGCTAGGGCCGCATGGATCTTCAAGCAGTCTGCCGAGAGCCTACACACCCAGCGGCGGCGACGGCGAATTACCGCCCCGGCTCGCGCATCAGAACAGCTACGAGATGATACCTCAACCAAATCACAGCATTCCACCAGCTCAACCATTTGAGCCCTCACGCACGCCAGGGCCATCACAAAAAACACCCGCACCTCTTAGCGCTGGCGGGTACCTGCCGTTCAATCCTTCGGTGCTTACGCCTGTCGCAGCGCTGGAAAACCCAAGACTGCAGGAAGGACCGCGCCGAAACATTATAACATTGGCCGCGGCCGCGGGACCTCCAGGCACGGAAGGAAGTTATTTCGGTGATGTCCGCCAGGTACCGCAAAGAAGTGCGACGGCACCACTAGAGCCGCACCGAGTTGAATCAGCACGAATCTCAGTGAACGATGTGCTAGACGATTACGGCTCATCAACGCCCGATGAAGGCAGCATCCATCGTCCTTGCCCAGCACCAAATCCCGTGCAGCAGCATAGTGCTACAGCTGGACCGACGCCAGGTGGTCCGCACGACTGGCGACGATTCTCATAGAGCGAGACCCGCCATTGTGTTGAGGAGCTCGTGCCACTTCTCGCCGTGCTTCGAGATAGAAGCGTCTTATGACTGTGCAAAGATACATACATAGCGACGATGTGATGATGGATATGAGTCTTGCGAACTTTGAGCATAAGACGCTAAACTGTATAGTAGCGCACACACTATAGATACCCTTGCGATGCCTTAGTAGAGCATTCTTTATTTACATACAATTCAGCAAAGGGAGAGCTGTGATATTTCATCCGCCTTGGACGGCACTGGATCACACTCCGCTCATTCTGTTCTTGCCTTGGCCGACCACTGCAACATTCTACGGAATCTTCGAATACTGCAGGCAACTGCTGGGATGCGCTCCTTTTCAGCTACGCGAGTGACGCAGGAATAAGTCAAGTAGTGTGGACCTGTAGCAGAGGCCCAAGAAGAAGAGGCAGTCGATGAAAAGAAAGAGGATCACGCCACGGTTTCCACAGCTCCAGAGAGAGCACTTGATGCAAGACGATGCGGATGCCGAGCTCCATGTGCTCATGGCCGCCGAGGTGTACCGGCAAACAAAGCAAGACCAAAAGGCTGAAGATCGAACCGTCAAAGGTCCAGTACGTTCCAAGCGAACGCGTAAGAGTGCAAACAAGGCACATAAGGACGCATTGGAGCTCGAAAATGTTGGTCCATTTCTGGTTTCTGGTCAGGCGCTTTGTCCCAGATCCGACGTCGTCTCGCCTGGAGACAAAGAAAGGCGCTCGGGACTCTCGATGCTGAAAGGCATATAGATCAAACACTCAGGCCCTCCTCAAAATTCCATTGTCCCGAATCCTGCAATCATTATCTTTCATATGCCCTCGGTGGCTAGCCTGGACGCGGAGCTCGAGTTCTTGGAACAGACGCATTAGCTGTATGTGATCGCCGCCGTCGCAATGGACAACATGATAGCGCGTCGTCGACGCTCCTCGGCAACACGTCGCAAGGAAAGTTGGCAGCTTTGGGAGTGGGAAAAGGTGCGGGATGCGCAAGAGAGGGAGGCCGAGCGCAACGAAAGGAGCCAGAAGCTGGTCCGGCTGATGAACTGGTGTAAAACAGTCACTCTCCTGGTGAGTGTGTAGTCGCATTCATTCCATTGAATTCATATCCAAAAGTCTAATGCAGGGGTAGTACTGCTGCAGTCGAATTGTCTTGTGGCTTTACCGATTCTACGCATTCAAAGCCTGGAGCGTGTGGCACTTATTCATTCCTATAATCGCAGCGCTCTCCATCCATGCTGTCTCTGGCAGGCCCCTGCCCAATTTTCTCCGCGCGCTGGCCAGCAAGCATTGTCGAGAAAAGACTTTGCCTTCCACACCGAGTTGGACGATAGAGAAGGTACCAAGGATAGACTCATGGCGAGAACAGAACACTAATCCGCCTCTCAGCATCATCCTGCCTCAAGACATTAGCATACAGGACATTGCTGCAGCTTCTCATGTGAGCCTTGCAGACCGGCTTTACCTTGGATGGCATTCAGACATGGCAGAAGGCAAAGCCGACGAGCCCGTTGCGGTCGTAGCAGAGCCGACGGTGCTTCATGCCATATTACATCCACTATTCCTAGTACTTTGGAGCGGCTTTGCACGCCTTGGAAGTATATCGCGTCGTATCCTGGCTTCGTTGCTTAAGTCACGACACACTACTAATCCACTGCGCGTAATTGCAAACCACATTACGCGTAATTGCAAACCACAAAAAACCCGCTACTGGAGCAGGGTTCGATTCGCGCAGGCCAGATATTCGATCTATTGTCGGCAACTTGATATCCTCCGCTCGCGCGCAGCTTGAAGTCTTAAATCCTGCTGTCAGCGATGGAGACGATGTTGGCAATGAGCAATGGCAAAATGAACAGGAAAACATTCCTAGATCAGACGCCAGTGACGACAGACTTGCGAACACTCCTACGACACAACTAGGACCTTCTGAGCCAGGAGGGTGGGAGGCCGGAACGACAACACAAAATGACAGCGCTGGCAGAAACGACGAAATCACGATAATCCCATTGCAGACCCTTGATGTTCGTGTCGCACAGTTCATTCGGGAATTTGCTGTCAGATTGGAAGACCTCCGCGCTCGTGTCGATGTAACATTCTTATCTGTGAGGATCGAACATCAGGTTGGATCCTGGAGGAATGAGGAGGTTACTTCACTTCTGCATCGACTCAACGGACACAAGCGGGATCTTGAGAAGCTCGACGGCGAGCTGCGTGCAGCCTCTTTGGCCGAAGGAAATGAGCACGAGGGTCTTCAAATGATTATGGCAGGGTCCCATGAGACACTTCGTGTACTTTGCGATCAAATGATGGATATCAAGCGCCATCTGCCATCAGATGCAAATGGCTTCATCAGCAGCGATCCTCGGATCATTGTCGCGATCGATCGATTCTACAATCGAATGTATGGACGCTCTGAAGATTGGGAAGTATTCAACGTTTGGAGTCTTGATATGTTTCAAAGGGAATCGGCCAAGATCGTGTATGAGCTGGACCAAGTTGATCCGGATGCATCTGGAGGGTCATGCTCCACAGAATTGGCCAAACTACTCACTATCCTCAGCAAGCTTGACCATCTCAAAGAGACAGGCTCCAAGCTGGCAAAGGCAAACCTGAACTCCATTCCAGCGATGCAGACTGTTGTGGACATCCTTGGCAGCGTAGAGGCGTGTTTCAGAACCGCTGCAGCAATGTACACGGAGGTCGCAGTCCGATCTCGACACGGATGGCGCCTTGGAGGCTCATTAGAGGCGATCGAATCTTTGCATTGACAACTCTGTCTATCCGCTCTCGCATGGAAGCGCGTCAGAACTGGTCAATTTCGCTTTCAGTGGACCAGAGGCTTTACTGACGTCCTTACACTCACTTCAGGTATGTAGGACTGGTGTCAGATATGAGGATGTCTTGAGAGCTATGTTCAGGGATATCGATCAGAAGGTCGAGCTTGAAAGCTGGCCTCACCTGTCATATTCAGACCGTCTCGCGCAACCTACAGAGCATTACGATGGCTACATCAGAGCCTTTCTCTGGGACCTCATACAGCGTCATGGTGTTCGATCAGTCGAGTATCTTGCGGAACGTGAGAAGCTGTTGGTATGCGCCTCTTTTAGTCGACAGCAGCTACGTGTCATGCTAGGTTTCATGCACCGTCGAGGCTTCCTGAACGATCGGCAAGAAGGTATCTACCAGCTTGGCGTGGTCACAAGAAATGAAGCCATCAACAATGGCGGTTTCGTTGCCACAGCTGAGGTTCTGGATCCCGCAATAAGACCTCGTCCTCCTGACAACCCAATGCGGACCACAATCTGGCTGTATGACACGAACGTCGAAGGCAGAGCACAGATTGCTGTTGCAAAGAGGAATGAAGGAACTGGAAAACTGCGCAGAACTCAGAACATGGTTATAGCAACGTGGCAAGGATTTGCGCGGCAATTACGGGATCAAGGCAGAAGTAAAGGCCGACATAAAGTCAAGACATGGGGGTCGAAGGTGCCGTCCAGTCAGGATAATGCTGAAGCTGCAGAGACTGATGATGAAGAGGAGGAAGAATATTTTGAGATTACCGAAGTGGCAAAGGATAAGCATCAGAAAAACGACGACGTCCGCCGCCGAGCGCCACGAAGCGAGGTCGCAGAAGATGTCCCAGACGACGTCGATACGATAATCAAAGGCAAGAACGGCAAGCCAATCGAGCCTCGAAAGGACGAACGTCCTCCCAGCGACATCAAAACGTGGCGTATAGAAGGCGACGAGCGCTTGATCCGTGAGCTGGAGGAATGTACTGCTAGTGGATATCTCATGGGACGCACCATTCCCGACGGTCACGACGATCACCTACTATGCGGCCTCGAGGCTACGCTGGAAGCGTTGAAATTCTGTCTCATTGAAGAGACTCGCAAACTTCTAACGTTTGCCGAGCTCTTGGACACAATGTTTACGAACTACAACGAGAAAGGCACACTTCTAATGGGAACCACTAGACAACCGAAAGCAGCCTACGCTGAATGCGTGAGAGCTTTCATAGAGACTCTGGGTCTGGATTGTGAACCAGAGTACTTCTACGCTATGAACAACCTCTCATCGTTGCGACTGCAGTGCGTCCTCGACTTCATATTGATGGGAGATGACCAAGGACCTAGCGGGATGTATAACACTGAGATTGACGTGATCCCGCAGATCGCTATCATTACACCAATCGAAGATCAGGCTGAGAGTGCAATGTTGGTTGAAACGTACAGGTTGCAGTCGTCATACTTCCAGCCTAGTGTGCCAACAATGAACATCTGGTTGTATATGGATCTCTCAACGCACGAACAACACCAAGATGACGCGCCAGTCTACCACTACCGTGAACTGAAGTGGCAGCACTCAATCATGGACATTGACGAAACCAAGCCTCAAGTTCAGGTGGGGTCTCAAGACGGAGAGGCCGCAATCGCAGGCTTACCGACTGGATACGGCCATGCTCAGCGGCTATAGCCATCTTTACCATACCAAGATTGCGCCGCAGCGTAGGAAGAGGAATCAGAAGATCGGGTATGGAAACGGAGGGGCCGAGGAAGCGAAAGTTGAAGACACAGACCAGCATCTCCAAGATGACCCCGAGCCAGATAGCTCATCTTCGAATCGAGCAAGTCGACGAGATGAGAGTGCAAGGCACGGAAGCAATCCATCCGCGAAAGCTCGCATTTCTTTGCAAGGACGTGCAAAACCGCCCCAGCAAAGGAAGCTCACAGGCAAGGGCCGTGCTCGAACTGTGGGAAGCGCTCAGGCTCCCGGACGAGATGAGCACACCCGCACCGGAGATGCCCGCTCTGATGCGCAGAAAGGCAATCGAGAGGCGCGCGCGGGAGAGCGCGTAAGGAGAAATAGGGAGAAGCGCGGGAAAGGGAGCAATCCGATCACTAGAGAGATGCCGAATATAATGTCTGCGAGCGAAGCAAGAGCTGCGTTCGACAAGCTGGAGAAAAAGGCAGTCTGAATCCTCGAGCGAGGAGGTTGCTCGGCAGAGAGGATTTCCATGTATTGAACACGTAAAGCAGCTCTAATTCTTGGCCCTTCGCTTGCCCTGGTTGCGAGGCCTTTCCTGAACAACGAATTGATTCGGGTTACGCTTCTTGCGCGTCTTGTACCCACCTTTGGCCTGATTTTCAGGTTAGTCGGAAATTTTGGAAGCCAAAAGCAAATCAAAACTTACCGGAGTACCCCATATCGATACAGGGTGCACATTTCCCTTGCTCTTGCCACGTCCACCACCGTGAGGATGGTCGACAGCGTTCATAGCCACACCACGCACTGTAGGCCTGATATTCAACCATCTACTTCGACCAGCCTTGCCTAACTGTCTGAAGTGCCAATGTGGGTTGCTCGCAACACCAATGGTTGCGCAAGCATCTCTGTGAACCTTCCTCACTTCGCCGCTTTGCAATCTGACAGTGACATCGACAACTTTCTTGCCCCTCTCCTCTTTTGCAACAACGGTTGCGAATGTGCCGGCACTTCGACAGAAGACTGCTCCTTTGCGGTCTCCCTGCGAGCCGACACAATAGACCTGGGTGCCCATGGGCACCATGTGCATGGGCAAGCAGTTGCCTCTGAAGGCTGTCTTCGCAGCCAACATGCCCGGATCAAGGACTCCACCCATACTCTTCAAAAGCTCACGTGGGATGCCTGCGCGAAAGGACTCGATCACATCGCCTGCGCGCATGGCTTCTGCTGCGATGATGTAACTCTTGACTTGTGTCTTCAGGTTCGTTAGCAGCGCCAAGTGCGCGCTCCGATTCGGATCGTATTCTATGCGCTCTACCAGATGCTTTCCAGGCGCCGCTCGGATGTAATCGACAGTTCTGATTCTTCTCCGATGACCTCCACCGCGATGTCTCACGGTCACTCTACCCGAATTGTTCCTTCCACCTTTGGCATGGCCGATCTTGGGGAATGTGAGGGGTCGATGTGGTTTTCCCTTCCAGAGATGGTCGTTGATGGGTCTTCGCAGATGTCGCACACCTGGAGTGCGCGGCTTGTAGGTCTTCAATTGGAAGCCAACCTTCTTCCTCAGGGGCGACGAAGATGGCGGGGCGAAAGATGTGCCATTCTGGGGGGTGGTTGATGCCGGCACAGGCTTCTCTACCGCGGTGGCATAGGTGTGTCGGCCAGCAGAAAGGAGATTGCGGCATTGGAAGCAAAGTGGTCGCAGCCGAGGCTGGAGCATTGTGGCAACTCGACGAAGCGGCCAGTCCGAGTGGTTGTTGCAAGTGACGGCGAGACGGTATTGAAGGTTTACAGTTGCTAGTTGCGTTGCTTTGCTTTGATCTGCTGGAGCTTCGGCGCTCGGCTCGGCTCGGCTCGGTTCGGCGGCTTCCGCAATCTATGCTTGGCGTGTGTGGCTTTATCAGTGGCTCAATGGCTTAACTGAGTGGCTTGCTTGCTTTTTCGTGTTCAAGTTGTTTCTGGGCGTTGCTCTTCGCAACGCATCATCGCTCTCATTTCGCGTGCGCAATAATTTGGTCACATCACGAGACAGCGACAACGAACAGCGGACCTCTCAAGCCCGCCCGCACGCACGCATCAAATACAATTGAACGATTGCCGTAGCCATCGCCGTGTGTTGGTTGGACGCGTTGACCTGCACAACAACAACGCGCTTTTTCGGGACTTCAGAGCTCCACCCAGCACCGGCCAGCATCAGCACCAGCTCCAGCTCCAGCACCAGCGCGGGACGCGCTCTCACGAAAACACAGCTCGACCTCGCGCCTGCGCCTGCTGCACCCAAAACCACCCACCATCACAATCACAATCACAACCATACCTGCCCAATACCACCACCACCACCATCCCCCGCTGCACACTGTCTCCGTCACCGGCCTGGAGTCGTGCGAGACGTCTTACTGCCAGCATCTTCATTCCCGCCGCCAGCCATCACCCTCCGCCTCCCGCACCATCCATCCGCCCCATCATACCTCTACATCACATACAATGCCGCCCGTAAGTCACGTCCTGCACGCTTTTGAGCTCATCGTCGACCTCTTTCGCCCGATCTTGGCTGATATCATGGTAGGCTCGAACAGTTCGACGCACGGTGACCGACGAGAATGCAGATGCAACCGGCACGACACGTCTCACGCGTGCAAAGGCTGCCGCACTGGAGACGACCTCTGCTGGAGATCCCCCAAAGAAGGCATTGACGACGACGACGCGTCCTCCTACAACCACCAACGCCGCCCTTGCTGCACGAAAGAGGACCGCGCTGGGAGACGTCAGCAACGTCGCGAAGAAGGAGCCGCTGGCTGAGAAGGGCAACGCAAAGGACACTCTGTCAAAGGCTACTCTCTCCAAGGCCGCGAAGCCTGCTGGCATCCAGAAGCAACCAGCGCGTTCCACTTCGACTCGTACTGCACTCGGCCCAAAGACTTCCAACAACGCGTCCTCAGAACTCAAGCGACCCCACAGCGGCTCTGGCATTGCCACTGGACCTACAAGCAAGAAGCGCAACACCTCATCGACGAAGCCCAAGCGCGCTGCCGTCGTGGAAGACGATCTTGATGATGACGATGCGGAGAACGTGCCGCCGCCGCCGCCGACCAATGGCGCCAAATCCAAAGTCGAGAAGAGACCCTCTGTCAAGTCCATGCTGAGCGAACCTATCGAGCTCGATGATGACAATTCGTACGAGCAGGAGAAGTCACTCGAGCAGCTCATCAAGGAAGCCAAGGACCTCGACACTGAAGACCTTGACGACCCTCTCATGGTTGCCGAGTACGTCCATGAGATCTTCGACTACATGAAGGACCTTGAAATTGCCACACTGCCCAGCCCTAATTACATGGACAATCAAGGCGAGCTGGAATGGAAGATGCGCGGTATCCTTGTCGACTGGCTGCTCGAAGTGCATGCTAGGTTCCGACTCCTGCCAGAAACACTCTTCTTGGCTGTCAACATCATCGACCGCTTCCTGTCCTGCAAGGTGGTCCAGCTCGACCGTCTCCAACTGGTCGGTGTCACCGCAATGTTCATCGCATCCAAGTACGAAGAAGTCCTCTCGCCGCACGTCCAGAACTTCGTCCACGTTGCCGATGATGGCTTCAAGGACACTGAGATATTGTCTGCGGAGCGCTTCGTCCTCTCCACCCTCGATTACGATCTCTCGTATCCCAACCCCATGAACTTCCTCCGCCGCATCTCCAAAGCCGACAACTATGACATCCAGACGCGCACCCTCGGCAAGTACCTGCTCGAGATCGGATGTCTCGACCACCGCTTCTTGAAGTACCCTCCTTCTCAAGTCGCTGCCGCAGCCATGTATCTTGCACGACTTGCTCTGGACCGCGGCGAATGGGACGCGACTCTTGCCAAGTATGCTGGCTACACCGAGGCCGACATCCAGCCTGTCTTCAAGCTGATGGTCGACTATTTGTACTCGCCTGTCGTGCACGAGGCATTCTTCCGCAAGTATGCGTCCAAGAAGTTCTTGAAAGGTAAGCTCTAATCACCATCTCGTTCTAAGGCACACATCTCGCTAACACACTCCAGCATCCATAGTACTGCGTCAGTGGGCCAAGAAGTGGGCTCCAACATATCTCGACAACGTCAAGGCTCCTCGGTCATAGTCATTGAGCCAGATCCTGAATCATGTCGGGGTGGAATTCACCTGTGAGTCAGCCCAGCCTCAGACGCTCGCTGGACTCCAAGTCGAGCACGCACAGAGGCTTCTGTGAACTATGCGGATCTCACTCAGATTGGATCCTGGTTTGTTCGGCGTCTATATGGCGGATCGAGCGTTTTTTCTTATCCCAAGTTGCTGGTGCCTTACGAGCACATGCAATGTATCCTATGCTTTGCACAGTATGATGCGCTAAGACGACATCCTCGTCGACAGAATAGGTCTGGCACTTTAAGCTTCTCGTGTTTGGATCAATTCACGGGGCGTTTTTACTGGTTTTCTCAAGGGCAAGGAGTTACGGGGGCAGCTACTTCGGCGACTCAGCATGTTTCCGGGCGTTGGTTAGAGACTACGGGTATAGCATGAGTATGAAAGTCAACTTCATTCAAATCAATTGAGGATGTCATCATGGTCGTGTGCACCAGTATTAAAAGTACCAGCTGACACTTTCCGCTGTTGACTTCGCCAGAATGCTCTTCTGCTCTTGAATTGACTGAGATTCATGCTTGTCTTGGGGATTCTACACAGACAAATCCGCAGCCGCAAGCTGAGTGTTTAAACGTTGTCTTGGGCCCAACATTCTTCGAGAAAGATGCATGGTAGCACACAGACATGGTTATATCATGGATGGGTACAAAGATTCAATGTATGTTCTTCGAGGAACCGGAAGTTCGCGACTGTAGCCATCATGAACAGTGGCAAGTTTACATTAATTCTCAAATGGTATCTCTCAGCAAAAATTTGCGCCTACCAGAGTCCGTTTCTCCAGCGACGCAAACGAAATTCCGAAATGCAGTGAAGAAGGGACTGTAGCCAAATTTTCATCATCGTTTTGAAAGTATCCACCCTCTGATGGCCATGGAGCAGATTCTCTGAATGACTTGCGTCGTGCCTCGCTGGTCTTCTGATTCCACGAAGCTGTGTGCAATGCCAAGTTTGGTGACTGGGTTGTTAGGGTCATTGTTCGACGCCACTAAGGGTCGCTGTGGATGGAAGTCAGGCATTCTTCCACCTATGTGTCGTCCAATTGCGACGGAATAGAGTACGTCTCGGTTCTCGAGCATGCTTAGAATGTTTCTCATGATGTCCAGGGTGTCGTCAATTTCCTTCTGTACTGATGTGGTGTCGTCTCTGAGAGAAACGAACCGGCCTAGGTGATGCCAGAAGGATCGCTCATTGTATTTTTGATTTATTGCAGCAGGTTCTTGGCCAGGCTGGGGTGCTTGTTGCTGCGGCGGCGGAGGTATCCTGCTAGGGTCGAGGAATTGGCCAGTGAGTAAATTTTCAAGGACGTCAACGCGGGCCAACACTTCTTGGAGCAGTGGGTCAGCACCCACTCCAGCGCCATTTGTATGTTGTGCTGCTGTGCGAGGCATAGTCACTAATTGCCACACAAGACGCGCTTCAAGCGAAGTTCTCAGCTTCTCGCTGGCTTCGTCGCGCTGCTTGAATTGCTCGGCACATTGAGCAACAAAATCCAGAAGCACCGGATCGCGCTGTAGATGAGACCATCCGCGCTGCGAGTACCAGGTGGTTTCAAGCACGCGATCAAGGCCGGCAACATAATGATATTTGATGAAGGTTTCCAGCTCCTCTTGAACGGGAGGAGAGAGAGGCTGTGGCGCTTCTCTCGAATCATAGCGAGGCGGGACGTCATTGAGCGCGAAAAGATCTTCCATACGTATCATCCTGACTGAGAGCATGTCAGAGGACATTGTCAGCCACAACACGTCTTTCCATCCATACCTTTTCGCTGCATCTGAAGAGCATGCGGATAATTATTGTGCGCCATGTGTGCTGATGGGTCGCCGCTGGACAGCGCAGGGTCTAAGGAGGGGTATGCGTAGCCCGGAGGTGCTGATGTTCCCGGAGCAGCAGCAGCAGTATGTATGAAAGTGCCGCCCGTGCCAGGAAACGTTTGCGGAGCCTGATGGTATGGATTGCCGGCGCCCGGATGTGAAGCAGACGACGCCGGGTTGCCTGTGGGTGCTGGCTGGATATTGGCAGGGCTCGGTTGCGACTTGAAGATGGGGTCGTAGCCTAAGCACTCACGCTTGGACTTGGAACAATTGCGGCACGTGGGCTGGGCTTCGTCACACTGTGTGGTGGTCAGCGGTGGTGCCAGGTGGAAAGAGTGAGTGTTGCTGGTGTTGCTCTTGTTGATGTGTGCAGTGAACAAGGTCTCGCTTGATTTACTAGCCCGTTCGCTCGCTTCTTTCCGCAGACGCGACCGCCTCACATCGCGTAACATGGCAGCGCTGCGCTGCACCACTTCGAGATACACCCACTCACCTTGATACGCCGTTTACGACAGGTCAAGCATCCCGTTTTCGTGCGTCGTTTGATTTCCTTTTTGTGTCTACCGCCGGACATGTGTCGCGAGTCCAGCTGCGCGTGTGGCAGTGGTATGCGCATCAACCCATTCTGTCCGTTGCCCGCCACGCCGGCCTGCATGGCGGGCGGCACGCCATTCTGATATTGATAGTGCGGCGGAGGATACGGTTGAGGATGCGGCGGCGGCGGCGGCGGCAGCGGCAGCGGCGGCGGCGCGCCGTTGCTGGTCATGGGCGCGGTGTAAGAGGGCGGCTGCGACTGCATCGCTCGCTGTTGCGGCGGAAAACGGTGGATGGGAGGCAAGTTGACTGGCGCAGGAGCTTGAGACGAGTTCTGCTGCTCGATCGGCGGGTGTGGCGCTTGCATGCTGCTGCTGTTGCTCACGCTCATGCTGGCCAGCTGCACTCGCGCGACTGTTGAAGTCGCGCGCGCACACACACAAACCCCGAGTGTTCGCAGCTCGACCTGTCATCCACCTCCAGGCTTCGTCCGATTCGGCTTCGGCCTGAACGTCACGCTTGCTGCGAGCTCTAGCGCGCTGCGCTGCCCTGTATCTAGCTTGTCGCCCGACGCTCCAATTTGTTGGCCTATGACAGTCGTGGTGGGCTCGCGTAAGGACATGCACGCTACGGCGAACCGAGCCGACTGCTAGACCGACCTACGACCGACCTACAGTACTTTACGGCAGACCAAGGGAAACGTTCGACTTGGTCTTGTGTCATTATGCCGACCGACAGGTTTTGTCTTTGTCGTAATCGCAGTGATCGAATGTCCAACTGAGCACGCCCTCCTCAGGAAGTGGATGTGACCACTGCCTCAGCCTGCTGATACCGCCCTGCATGTGTGAGATCCACGGGACACTCATCATCATCGTCATCAGTACATATATGCACATGTATTCCCGTGTCCATCCATATCAGCACTACACGTGACTTGCCACGATCTCATGTCGTGGAGATTCACTCCACATCCACCCAATTGAGCTACCTCGCATAAATGCTGTATATACTCCACCTCAACCTAGGACACAGTAGTGACACACACCCTTACAATAACTCGTTTAGAGAACTAGTATTTAGTCTATCTATAATAAGTAGAGTATTATCTGGTACTACTAGTACTATTCGAAAGGTAGGTAGCGTCTGGCCTACTACTATGTAGTACTACTCGACGTAAGGCAGGATGCTCTATAGGGGTTTGCGGTAGTATGTGGCAGAAGCCGCGTGGGTTCGGCAAGTGGAGCACTATTGATGGCTATTGATGACTATTGATGAGCATGCACTGCATGCAGCATGCTCGAGGCCCCATGTCACCCACGCGATCGCACACCACAAAGCCCTGTCTTTCGTTAATCTATTCGTCTATCTAGCCAGGCCAGGTTCGACGGCTGAGAGGCCTCCTTCGTCTCCATCCAATAAGCCTTTGACAGCGGCACATGACCTGGTCTCCACCTTTTCATCGGAGCTCGGCAGAGCGACCAAGGCTGCCCTCAATCCACATCTCGTATGCCCATGCCTGTCAGCACCACGTCTACTCGACAAGGCACTAGCCGTCCCTTGGCTCCAATCGCGTGCAAGTGACTTCACCGTACCTGTCGCGTTTCGACCGTCGGCCTTGAACGTCATCACCTTCCGTCACAAGCGAGCTCTTCACATCCTTGGTCTGGTTGTTTTCAAGGGTCATGGCAAATTGCATGTCATCCATCATTGCTTCCATCCAATGAATGAGAGCCCGCTAAGCGACACTGCCACTGATGTATTGACGATGCTACTGCTCGTCGATTCGAATCAAGTTGAGAGTCATCATGCTCACTCAGCCTCGAGCATTCGAGACTGGGAGCGAACAATGTTCTTGTTCGTCAAAACATATCGTGAGTGGAGTGAGCAAATGCCCACCAGATAACGCCATAGACCTTTGCTACAGTATCTCTTGGCTCCCCACCAGTAGAAGCCCGGCATCCTCCGTCAAGCACCTTTCGCCTGCGGACGTGCGGCGTGCGCCTTTCATCGCCATGAAGCGCCATCATCAATTACAACCCCCTTCCTCCCATGACCTCCTGGATGCTATGGTTGTGTTCTAAACCAGCATCCCACCCACTTGCACTAAAAGACTCCATCATTTGATTCCAATCTGCATCCGTCGTTGAGGCCATCATGTCATTCATTCCAGCCGTCACGCCGTTAGAAGCTGCAGGAGTCATCCCGGTTGGTCCCGGTGTCATACCTGTAGACCCCATTCCGGTCCACATTTGAGGCAGCACGAAGCCTGGCTGCTGCTGATCGACAGAAGACGCTGGGAAGGCATTCATGTCAAAATCAGCTGATAAGCCGGGGTCGCCCGGGTCCAGCATAGTGGCGAATGCAGAAGCATCCATCATGCTGCCAGTACTCACGTCTTGGAAATGCTGATTCTGGGGCGAATATCCTGTGTTGGAAGTGTGCGAGGAAGGATTGTGGTTCGAATGCGAATTTGTGCTGGAGTTTGGAGTCCGTTGATCACCGCTTGCATCAGGACTTGTATCCATTTCGGGATTGAAAGGGCCAGTGTTATGCGGACTCTGATACATCCCAGTGCTGTTCACGGATCCAGGCGTGCCACCGGTCCGTTGTCGGTTTGGAAGCTCGAATTGAGACATACAGCCGCCGCCGCTCTGTGCGGTCGTTGGCGCAGCAGACAAGTCGTTCGTTTGCTGGTGCGGAACGTTGTAGGTGGCGAGACCAGAATCACCGTACGTCGGCGTTGATGTGGAGGCCACTCTGCCCATTCCAAGGTATTCCGACATGGGGCAACCTGGTGATCTGTGAGGAGAGGTGGAAGACATGCTCTTCATCTGGGACCGAAGCTGCGCTGAGTCTTCCAACCGGGCACCTTCCAGATCAACATCCAGCTGTACCAAGAATGATTCGGTCAATGGATTCTTCCTCTTGATGGCGTGCATAGCAGACAGGAGAAATTGAAGAGACGCTTTGACCTGGGCATCTTTTGGTCTGGACTTCAGGTATTGAACGAAGACTCTTGCTGCGACATACAGGCAGAATGAGATGAAGGGATTCATCGCACACAGGTCTAGATGGCTTATTTGTCGCATGATACTCGCAATTTCAGCAGCGGCTGTAATGCATCTGACTTTGCTCTCCGCAGAAATTCGAGCCGGCATCCGGTTTTTGTCGGCCTTGAAGATTGCAGCTTGGTGCAAACAGATGGTTGACGTGTGGATGTTCATGTTCATGAAGACTGTGTTGGGACTGTTCAGTCCTGATGGCAGTCGCAGAGCTTCTGGTAATGCGAGTGCCGTATGCAGAAGAATGTTATCCATGCTCCTATGCCGTTTCCAGAAAGCGCCGTTCAGGTCGTCGTCATGGTCGTCTGGACTCGGTCTATGCAGATGTGTAAGATTGCGTCCAAAAAGACAAGCCATGAGAATTACGCCTGCAAAGGAAGACAGATTTTGAGGGCCTGAAGGATCCAAGGAGTCGATTAGCGACATCGTCTTCGTGGGTCTGCTTAACTCGAATGCGTCCTCTTCGACTGGCAAGCTAGTCATGATATCTTTCTCCTCTATCGTCATCGGCCAGCCAGTCCCAATGCTGGAATATCGGTCTACACAAAAGCACATCCAGAAAGTTCGTCGTCTCTCCTCTCTCTCTGTCCAGTCCTTCGGAGGTGGCAGGCACTGCTTCACATCAAGTCCTGTTCCGTCAAGTCGATGCAGACCCATCATCTGCGACATGCGGCAGGCGCGACCTGCAGACATCCACGCGCGTGGGAAATACATGAGCTTGAATTCATGGGTGGCGAGCAATGCCCATGTCTGACAGTGAGCAACGGTAATCATAGATTCACCATGACCTTTCATTTCGTCCTGCTGAATGTACTTTCTTGCGCGTTGGTAAAAATGCTCTTGGAGGCCATCATACTTATCAGAAACAGCTGCAGCATTCGCCCACATTGCATAGCGTAGACATATCGGCGGTCGCATATGAGGCGCAAGGTTCATGGCAGCATAGTAGCGCGGCCGATGAATCATTGGTAGGGATGGATGGACTTTCTCAAAGTATATCGTGTTGAGCTCGTTGACGACGTCCTGGGTGGGTAGAGGTTCATCAAGACCAAGTCCGATCATCTCCCAAGGAAATGGCTCGTCCTCTGGCGTTGTATGCTCGCCAGAAGCGCCGAGTCCCAGCCCAGATAGCGAAAAATCCGACTGACCCAACATATCTTGCTGAGCCCTCCCGTTTGCCATGTGCGGTGCCATATTCATATGCACGCCTGCACCACTTGCGGTTACTGTATCAGCTGCTCTTCCATTCGATCTCTGACGTGTCGGAACGTCCTTATTACTTGTGGTGGAAGATTCGTCCTGCGTCTTGAGCAGAGTCTCCACCTGCGCCAGCCTTGCCTCGAGAGCCTTAACGTAGCCTCTCTTGGGCCCACTCTTTCGACGAACCTCATCGTATGAACAGTCATGACCGAGCCGAGTACAAGTACCGCACGCGGGCTTTACGCCGTCGCACCTCAACTTCCTCTTGCGACAGAGAACACACGCGATTCTCTTTGGCTTGGGTACTTGCTCATTCTCAGCTTCTTGTGAGTTGCGACGCTCGCCATTCGTCTCGGTCTCGTTTTGCTGCGAAGGCTGCTGGGACAGGTCGTTGAAGTAGTCATCGCCAGGCGATTCGTCTCTCGCTTCGGGCATGGCTGGGAGTATTTGAACACGCAGTGAGAGCGACTGAACAACCACGGTTTGCCAGAAGATTTGCTGGCTCGTACGCGCCTCGTCCGGTGCGCAATCCTCGAAGTTGTTGTCTGCTTACGTGTGGTATGTGCGATAGCCTGCAGTCAACCCATTCCGTCTCTGTAGCTATGGTGAGTGAGGAGCGTTGATAGTGGCAGTATGGTCTTTAGGCGGAGCACAAGTCCACAGCGGACAACGGACAGGCTACCAGATTCAGGATACAATGACAGGCACCTATATCGACGTAGCATCTCAGATCTCGCCGCACGGGGATAGACAGTGGTGAGTGCTGCGGCTGAGGATGGGCTACCTGCAGTCGCCGTCGCCGTGCGCTGTCTGCGGCCGGGGGCTGTATTTGTAAACATCAGCTCGCCGGCAACATCAGTATGTTTTCTGGAAACGCGTTGTTGTCGTTTACTGCATATGATACGATCTTTCCAAGAGTGGTTCCAGCAAAAAGAGAACTAACTGATCAGTGAAGGAGGTTGCCTCAAACCTTCTTATCCTTGACTATTGCAACAGCGCGACGGTGCGACCACGTTGGACCCAATTCTGCAACACGGTTTCAGGTCAGACGATAGCAGAAGGACAGAACCCAGAGTTGTGCCTCATATGTAGAAAGATCACACATCTTCCCAGGTGCACGGCGCATCGACTGCATGAGCGGCCACATGGCCATATATATAGAGCTCATTCCTCACCTTGCTTGCTCACAATCGCCAGCATAGGGCGGCCACATGCAGGGCCTTTTATGTTCCCATCCGGCAACTGTTCCTTTGAACTTGCGCGCCAGCCACAACTTGTCAAAGCATTGCCGCGAACAAAGACGACATTCGAGGCCAGTTTTACCACGATCTAGCCAGCAATGCAGCGCATCACATCATTCAGCAATGGCCGCACGCGCGGCTACGACGCTACGGCTCCAGGATGCATATCAGCAAGCTTACTCCGGACATTTAGCCAACGCGCGGATATCAAGACTTTATGCCACGACTGCCTTGACAGGCATATCTAAAGCTACCACAGTCAACCAAAGATTGCCAACGAATGTGTCTTCTTTCACAGGTCCGACGGGAGACTCTTTACGGCCCCTCAGTCAAGTTGGACAGGCTGTGTTGGGACGACTCGCATCACTTCTAGTTCTTTTATGGTTTGGGGTCTCCGTTCCACTCTTCTATGTTGTTCTATACGCAACCGTCTGCGTTGGAACAGTCTACATAACCTATCAAATATGTAACACGGTTGGACCTGATGCAAGGCGTCAACTCCGCCAGGTCCGTCAGCATGGCAGCATTCGATACTGGCAAGAACGAGGCAGAACGTTGGCACAGAGAGCCCGTCAAATTTATAACTACTATCGATGGCACCGCACCAGAGATGAGGCTCTCAACAGATTGAGAATTGTTGACCGGAGGATATCAAACAATTTGGCATATCTGCTGCTTCTAGTACCAGCATTTCTGCTGATCAAGGCGATGTGCTTTCCACCTGCTGGACATGGCATGATACCATGGAACGAGCTCGAGGGATTCGAGATTCCATGGCACCTGAGAATTGAGAGAAGGCAAGTTGGCAGCAATCATCTGGCGTCAAACGTCCATCACAACACCGGTCCTTCGCACCATGTCGTGTCTCACTTCAAAAAGCCGAAGATCGCGATACGGCCCTCGACAACTATAGAAGCAGCTGAACTTACACTGGCCCCAACATATACCGAATATCTGATAACTACGGTCTTCAAGACAGTCCAGGCCTCTACGGCACGTAGGTCGACTTGCCCGGCAGCATTGCCAACTACAATTTCGGGCATTTGACGATGTGAGGCCTGAGATCCCGTCTTTCATCTCGAATGTCTCTAATTACGTTACTGCTAGCCACCATATCGCCTGGTAAGCTAAAAAAAAATGGTCTCAAAGGGATCACGAGAAATATCAGGGCAGACAGGTTGATCAAGATTATGTTTTTGATATGACTGCAGAATTTGTTTCGAGTGGGCAGTCATGGAACACTCAATGCTCACTTGGTAGATGTAACTTACAAACTCACAAGTCAGCCGCGTACCACTCCTGTGCAAGCTTCCTAGGTTCTCATCTTGGGCAGCAAATACCGCTTGCTGCGAATGAAATCGTGACCAGCAAGCCGAGCCGGATCCGGAGACCTGTAGCCGCGTGGAATGCAAGATGGACTTGTCTTTGTGCTTCGCGAAAGCTTGCCGCAGGATGATAGACAAAGAATTGCTTTCGGCCAAATTCGCAAGTCGTCGGCTTCAGGTTGCGCTTGCGTGCGACATGATCGCCAAATACAATGTTCACCGAAGGGTCTTCCGTCAGCCGCAGGATGTATCTACCTCTGCCATCGAAGGCATTGGACGCGGTCGATGCCGAAGGCAGACATGTGAACCTGAGACTGCAACCACACTCCATGCTCAATAACCGTGGGAGCAGCACAGAGCCTGGCGTCAAAGCAATTCGTTCAACCTTTCATCGAAGCGGCGCTCAGAACACTATATCTGCGAAGAAGAATTCGCAGTTTTCGAGAAGTGCACACATTTCTCAGCTTGCACCTCCACCATCACCTCCACCGAGTACTCGACCACCGGCAGCGCCACGTGGAAAAGGCAGGCGATTCGAACTGGACCTGGCGAGAGCATCGACGACGCCCAATCTTCCAACCCTGACCCCAGGTTTGCTGTCTTCACCAGAAACATCGAAAAAGGCACGCGGGCCTCCTCCAAAACGACCACCGCGACCCTCGAGCGAACTCTTCCTACCGCCCATGTCACCTCCACTTGTTCGGACGCTTGGGCCACCAGCACAAGTTGCAGAAAGGCCATTCAATGCTCCACACCCTCCACCAGCTATGCCGCCTCCGCCAATCCCTCATAGTTTATCGGCAGGGCGAGCAACATCCGAGTTGGAGAGTGGACCAGAACAGAGAGACTATACTCCTCCACTTTTCTCGCAATCGCCCAATCTGAAGACCAACGCAACATCGAGACTCACTGACTCTCGAATAGCTGCTCCGTCACAGCCTACATCAATGTCAGAACCAAAACAATTGAGGGGAACGAATGGTACAATGGCTACCAAGGTCGAAGAGCTCGGCGGAAGCGGGCGAGAGCGCATTCATCATCTTTCGGCGATCACAGCTACCTCGACAGCCCCAGAGACCTTGTTCGAGTTTCCTATTGTTCCTCTCGCGCGACCTTCAACGGCACCACCTGCTCTGGACGGATTGACGAGCCGCGCTCGGAATAATTTGAATTCGGGACAAGGGCCACGCAGTCCAGGCTTGAAGGCGCGCCATGTGTCGAAAGCGTCTGCCCGCTCGCTGGACACCTACCTTCTGAGTGCTACGAAGAGACCTGCTCTCCACAGAGTCAAGACGGCTTCTTCGCTACGAGCAGTGTTGCTTGATCTTGACGAGGCGACGAGGAAGAAGAGAAGCGCTCTTGTGAAGCCCACCAGACCACCTCCCACTTCTGAAGGGCAGATCAGCAGCCGAAGAAAGAAGAAAGGTGAGACTATGAGCATGCTCCTCGACACAGGATTCTTTCCAGTCAAAGAACTCATATATGGAAATGGGAAGGCAACCAAGATGAGAGAGTCGGCCATGTATCGAATCAACTTACCGCCACGACTCAGCTTTCTCGAAAGCGACTTAGCCCAAGCACCATGCACAAGAGGCCATACACCGGCAGAGGTGTTTCAGTGCTCTCCAACGTCTCCAAGAAGGTCAAGGTACCGTAAGTCTGCGGGATCGGGAAGAAGTGCCCTTGCCCAGAGGTCAGAGAATGGTGGGATGGGACGGGATTCTGGTTATGCGTCGTTTGGCTCAGGTCTGAGCCTTGCTGCCATTCCAGAAGACTCAATGGCTAAGGAGAAGGTACCTCAGGCCTCGGGCTTCTCTACGCCACTCTCAACGCAGATTCACCTGCGGGGAGGATCGGTGGTGACCGTGACTCCGCCTGAGCTGACAGCATGGAAGCCGACGCTATACCTTCACGGGCCCATCAAATTGCTAAAACCGAGTATTGTGCCTCGTAAGAACTCCGTCGCAAGTCTGGAAGCTTTCCAGGAAGTCGTGGATCAGGTGTATCAAGATGCCCTGGCGATTCCGAGAAGGCGGAGTGATGACGCTGTCGTGGATGATATCTGCGACTTTTTCGACGTCTTCAATGATGAAATGATTGGGTTTGGAGGCGACGACTTCATGCAGTCTGTAAATTCCAGGCCAGACGCGGAAGAATGTGGGGTGGAAGAGGAGGCGGAGGGGTTCAGTAGACCGCCGACTGGACTGGCTTCAGATCTTGCTGCTAGAGCGATGGCCAGGGAAGCTCTATCGAGAAGGCTCGTTGTCTCCAAGCCGGCCATCCCACGTGTCGAAACGGAAGAGACATTGAGGGAAAGGGGGATTGCGCGGCTGGCGCGGCTGTCGAGAAGCTCCGCGGGCTCTGTATACGGCGAGATGGGGCCAGATGGTAGAGAGTCGCTGATACTGGGTGGTCATACGGATCGGGGCATGCAATTGTCGCTTCTGCCACCGCCAGAAGACGGCGCTGTCGAGTCGGTCCTTCGGCCGGCGGGAAGCACGCGTAGGGCCAGCGGCGATTCTGGGATGGAGTGGAAGTTGCGCGAAGAGGTTCAAGAAATGGAGGATCTTGAGCGTGGGCCGATTTCCAAGAAGGTCAAGAATGTGGGCAAGAAGGTCAAGCACGCCGTCGCACTGGCCAATGCTGCTTTGTAGGCAGACGGGACCATCCGGCAGAAGTGCTGGTCCACAGACGGGCGTCCCAATCAGACGTGATGCAGGGAAGGCTCGAGGCTGGAGCAAAAGCTTCGTCAGCTGCACTGGGATGTTTTCCAAATAACGTGCTGTGACGAGCGAGATGAGGACGACACGAATCACACGGATCACAGGGAATACCGTACATTTGTTACAGCCATGACTTTCGCCCACGATGGTCGGGTGCACCGTGCGAGGAGTGTCGTCTGGAAGGTGCGATCCCGGCGCGCGCTGTGCACTCCCCACTCCCCGCCGCGCCCCGGTCCCAGCATGGCTAGCGCCAGCTTCACACCAGGAAGTCGCGGCTCGCGATTCGCTGCCTTGCCATTTCCTGCTTGACGCACCTTACCCTTGGCCATCTAGCGTCGTCTTGGCTCGCGGGCTGCTTCTGGTGATGTGCTGCTGATCTCATCATTCACCATCTCTCATTCACCATCTCATCTCACCGAGCAGGCTTGAGTCGAGCTCTTAAACCACCTGCACCCCGCCACTGTTATTTCACGTCGACCTCACTACCATTGGCAGCATTGCCATTGCTATTGCCATTGCCTCATCCATTGCCACATCCACTGCCATTGTCACCCCATCACCCTTCATCCCACGCGCGCTCAACAACCGACACTCATCATCATACACGCTGTGCCACATAGACATTTGACTCATTCACTGACCCAACAAACACTATGTCTCACGCTGTCGGCGCTTCGGAACTGGACGACACGCCTTTGCCATTTGCCTGGCCGAATGCGCACATGGACGCCGGGGCCCACGCCACGCCACCACACTACGGCGGCATCGTCGCCACCATCGCCACCACACCTCGCTGCCTACGTCAGCATCTGCCAGAGACTCTGGCCCACGACTCACCTCTCGCGCCTCTTGTAGGACCTTTCTCTTTTGCTGACCGGCACACGGGCCCTCTTGACTGATCGTTACAGGATTCCACATATCTGGACGCCGGCAATTCACAAGCAGCACTGCTCATGACCCGAACAATCTCGGCCGCTGGCTTTCATGCGCCGCCCTATCGACCTGTCGCAACCTCGAGCCAATCTCTTCACGCAAGTAACAAGGGGAACGGCAAGCGAAATCACGAGTCTGCCGACATGGCCTATTCGCACACTGACACATACGCCTCGATACCCTCATCTGGGCAAACGACGGCCGCGACGCCAACAGTGACTTATCATCCTCGTGGTGGTGTCGACGAAGTTCAGATCTATGAGCCCGCCGACTATTGCTCGAAGCTTTCGAGCCATCCCGAAACTCCTGAAGCCACGCAATTTGCTGCTAAGAAGCAGAAGGTTGAATGCGTCGACGCTAGCTTTGCTAGCCATCGGTACTCCCTTCCGCAGTCTTTTGCCTCGAATATGTGCGTACCTTCAGCGCAACACGTATCGCCAAGTACGAGTATGTCGACCCATCTGTCGCCGCCCTCATCAATCGCTTCGAGCGAGATGAGTCGACAGAGTAGTGTGAGCAGTGCTTCTGTGATTGATTCTTTCAACATGATGCGTGTCGAGTCTTCCTACTCCACTGCGTCTGATCTCTTTTCCATTGACGACTTAGATGGCTCTTTCGTATCGTGTACAACAGAGAAGCCAGCTGTTAGTAGTCAGCCTACTATCGGCTTCGTCGATAATGGTAGTCCCCCATTGCTTGGCAATGTTGGCTATGGCTTAGTTGGTACGGATTTTTCTTTTACTGTTGATCAAAAATTTCCTGATGCTGCAGCTGCTACTACCAGTGGCGACCAACAGGTCTCTCAGGGACAAGACATGGTACGCAGCACTTCGCAGCAAAGCATCTCGAGCACTTCGTCAACTGGGCTGAAAGCGTCGGAACGGAGACGCAAGCACATCGAAAACGGCAGGCAATCGATCGCACCCAAGAGCCTACCGGATGGCCCGAAAGCAACCAGAGTGACGACAGCAGACGATCAGGATAGCAAGCCTGTCAAGCGACAGGAGTCGACATCCAATCGCAAGGAAGCGATTGCGAAGGCACCCTACGTCCGACCTCAACACCCCAAGCTGTATTGCAACATGTGCAATGACTTCCCCAGCGGATTTCGAGGCGAGCACGAACTACGACGACACTGGGATCGCGCTCACGCGGAATGTCGAAAGGTCTGGATCTGCAAAGAACCGTCGGTCAAGACAGAATGGTGGCCTGCAAAGCCACTGAGCATTTGCAAGCAATGCAAGCAGATGAAGCAGTACAACGTATACTACAATGCCGCTGCTCACCTCAGGCGTGCTCATTTCTGCCCAAGAAAGCGAGGGCGCAAGGCTCGAGGAGAAGAACGAGAAAGCAGAGCAGGCAAGGCAGGAGGCGATTGGCCTCCGATTGATTGGTTGAAAGCTAATGGATGGCTGCAAGAAATCGAAGTCTCCTCTGAGCAAGCATTCGGCAGTGTCCTAGCAGCTTCGTATCCCGAAGAGAGCGCAGACTCAAATGCTGCTGGAGGATTTGACGCGGCTCTGCACACCACGGATCTTGCGTCGCTGCCGGCTGCTCCCCAACCGCCGACAAATCATCACGATCAGCTCTCGGCCGAAGCGCTGGGACTCGAAACATACTCTGTCTGCCCGCCCACGACAGAATACAACTATGGGTACCCGACGCCAATCGATTCGACTTCGACGGCGATGCAATGGCCGGCGACGGTGAATCACATCAGTGCCCCCATGATGGAGCACAGCATCTCAGCCCCACCCGCATTTACTGCCATGACTCCCATGGCAACGATGGACATGTATGCCACTTCAGGGCACGACTTCGCCACATTCTGACGTGGCAGGAGGTGATGATATGCTGCATATATGATAGTGTGTGGGACTGGACAGGCGCAATTCGAAGGCAAGTTTGTGCCCTAATGCTTGGTCTTTCTTGACCCGTGTAGATTTTTGTACATTTTTTTTTTTCAGAGAGATTCCAAGCGGGAATTGTTGGTGATCGATCATCAGTGTGGTGGTCGATGAAAAGCTGAGATTCCTCCTATCAAGCACTTCTACCGCTGTATGTATGATCAACTATACTTCGATGAGTGTATCCAACGAGAAAGTGGTGTGTTCTACAACCGTGACGGTCACGTGTTTGCCCTGCCAAGACGCGAGACACATCGTCTCAAGTCTTCTCTCGCCTGCAATGCGCGTTGTCTTCACCTCGTTTTGCTGCGAAAATTGTGGCCATGGATCATGGCGTTGTACTTCATGTTATTACGATTGACACCCAGCACTACCTAAACAACTCCACTCAGATATCATTGCGCTGTGAAGTCGTCTCGATTGAAATTGCCTGTGGCCTCACATTTTCAAACTGGTACTGGAGACGACTGAGACGCATTTGGCTACAGGAGCTCTACATCAATTGGCCGACCATGTTCTACCCTCCAGAGACCATTGCAGTTGCTCAACAGCGTGATTCGATCAGAGAATTTCCGGAAACTGTGCTTCGAGCTCGGACGGCAGGACACCGCCCGGGCAAGCAGCCGCCAAAGCCTTCCTCTTGGAATTGTAATACAGGTTCGCACGCTTGAGCTTCCCGATAGCGGTTTCCTTCCAGGTGCGGTAAGCGATGTTGGTGTTTGGTCTAGCGGAACGCTGGAAAGCAACGGCGTCCTCTCGAAGCTTACGTGCAACCATCATATTGTCCTTGAGACTTTCAATCTCTGAGGACGAATCGCTGTCCTTTTCATAAAAGCTTGATGCGTTGCTTTGCTTCGCCTCCCTGCGGGACTTGATCACCTTCATACCCGAGGGACGGACTTTTGGTGCAGTCAACGCCGAAGTCGAGAACGCTGGAAAGCATTTGCAATCTTCCTCGTTCAAGTTACCGCTTGGCATGATAATTATCAGTGCGTCTCGAGCCTCGTGGTAAGATCTGGTTGCGGCTTCGAGCTGTTGCATCCCATCAAGTGACCAGGTACCAAGGACTTTCGTGCGCGCTTCTTCTCTCTCGAGCCAAGCCTCTTTGAGATTGTCTCGCGCCAGCCTCCTCTGCTCCTTCGCCTGTCGCTTGCTGCCATCGAGAATGCCGATTGATCCGTTCGTCGCGATGGTGGAAGGCACGTCATCTTCTATGTCCTGTACTGGGCCGCCAGTCGACAGAGATGCCTGGTCGCCTTCCTCCTTGATGAGTTCGAGCTCAGTCTCAGCCGCCATGGCTGTATCCTCGCAACCACCGCGACCTTCAAAGGGCACTCGGAAAGTGCGAGAGAACTCTTCCAAATCTGCCAACTCAGCAGATTTGGCCAGAGTCGACCGAGCTGAAAGCTTACCCTTCGTAGGTGGGGACACGAGACTATTGGAGAGCAAGCCATCGAACGCATCGAGATTCTCAAGGCGAGCATTATCAAGGCCTGGAGGTCTAAGAGGTGTTGTAGAGCCGATGCCACTGCTCGTAGTTGGCCGCATGGTGGAATCTTGCTGAGCGGGAACCCCAGGAGACTCAACAGTATCGGAAGCGTCGACTGAATGCCATATTGGAGTCGTTGAAGGCGTTTGCTCGTGACTGATGGACTCTGCTCCCAAGGCGGCTGGATATGATGGCACCAAGGCATAAGGGGCTTCGATGTTAAGTCTCAGTAGCGCAGCACTGGAGGATTCAGCGGACAGAGAATCCTTCAAAGTGCCTGCACCAAGATCAAGATCGATCGTGTCTAAGGTGAATTCTGGCGTTGATGCTGCGTCTGCACTGCGCTCCACCGGAAGATGTTGGGGCGTGTGTGCAATGCCAGAGGGTTCTTTCTCAGCAGCCATCTTGGCGTCGGCCTGTGCAACTCCGCGAATTGGACGCTTGAAGAATGTCTTTGGTAGCGTAGGAGATGTCTGGTTCGCCTCGAGACCTTCGATGATGCTTCTAGCACTGTCGATCCGATCGTCAACAGCTCTGGAAGAGGTTGTTTGAAAGGCTTGCAGAGCAGTGGCAGTCATGGCACGATTCGCAGGCTGTACCAATTCCGGAGTACTGTCGTAGAAGTTGAGGCGCTCAGCATGCGAAGGCTGCTTTCGAGAGAAGACAGCCTCGTGCTCTGGCTCAGCGAAGGGCTGATCGAACACCGTGGTAGTCTCCTGGTCAGTGTTGTATGTATCGGCGAGCCCGTTTACAGTAGACGCCTTAATCTCACAGATCAGCTCTGCTTTGAGCTTCTCGTCACATCCGCCTTGATTCTCATCATGCTCATCGGTGACCATCTTGGCTGCCTCGCCGGGTACCGAGCTTGCTCCAACTGCAGCATGAATATCACCTTCGGGCTTTTCAAAGGTCTGTCTCACAGTCACCGGCCTATCACCACTAGTCCCTTCCAGCAGGTCTTCCGATGCTGCTCGAAGAGCTTTCGCCTGCATGGATTTTCTGACATGTGGAGGAATAAAATCCGGAGCAGTCGAAACCGATGATACACTAGCTGGAGCAGGCTTTTGGGGCTGGGCAGCGGGCCTGTGAGACCGAAGGCGCTGGGTGTTGCTTACGCGTGGTGTGGCACTCCTCGGACCATGACGAACAGTCGAGCGTTTCGACTCGTAGTCACGAGACGCCGTTGACATGAAGCTCGAGGCTTCAGCAAGCTGCTCGGCGGTAACATTGAATGGATTACTGCGCGAAATCGTTGCGTCGTACGTCGTCCGTGGCCGAGGTACCTCAACGGATGGTGGAAGTGCTCTATTCGGTGTACCAGCCTTCATGCCCTCAATGAAGTATGTCTGGATAACAGCCTTCTCTTCTTGATCAGTGAGCGCCGGTCTGGGGGCAGGAAGTATCTTCTGGGACACTGCATTTTCGTTCGTCACGGCTGTCTCCTGGTTGCTCGCAAGAAATTTGTGACCTAGCTCGCTAGGCAACGTTGCGTTGCTAGAGATGTTCAAGGTGGTAGCATGCGGCTTTTGAGCTAGATCGATGCTGCTTAAAGGCTCTTGTCGGTGAAGCGGCTTGGGCTCGTGACGGGTGGCGGATGATTCAGAGGCATCTAGAACATGCTCGACGGACGTGTCGTGAGTTCTGCTATGGTGATCGGGCTCCGTGTCTGCTTCCTCGACCATTCCGAGCTTAGCTGGATTCTTGACATGACTGCGGCCTGCTTCTGCTGGGTTTCGCAGCGGCTCAGGCTCAGGCTCAGGCTCGGGCTCCTCCAGCCATTGTTCGCTGGGCAGTGGGACTCGGCGCTGGGCATGCAGGTCAGCGCCTTTGACAGCAGCCTCATGGCCAACGCATGAGCGCAAGAGCGTAGCGGCAAAGGTAAGAAGTGAGGTCTGCAGCCAGAGATGCACAAGCCACGTAAGGGTGAAGCAGTACAGGACGACGCAGGCGAACAAAGCCAGCACCAGTATGGCCAGTCGAACGATATGCACCACGATGGCGACTGCGCCGGCGAGCTGAGAATGGTTAGGCTGGGCTGGTGACAGAGTAGGATTGCAACTCACGGGCAAGCTGAGATCCGCGCCCATACACTGCAGCACCGCAGATGCATCCACATGCGCAGTGTCGTCGTCGTCGAATGCTGAAGCGTCCATGACGGACTTCAGCGCCGACGCGCAGTGGCCTGAGATGCGAAGTGATATGGGTGCGCTGGCGCTGGCGCTGGCGGCGGTGGTGGTGGTGGTCACGGCTGCAGCTTCAGAAATTCAGAAATGTACCAAGTTGACGGCGGTGACGACGCAGAGGTGAAGCTTGCACTCCGAAAGCGGATTTCACATTTCACATAGAAATGTTCTCTTGCTTGCTTGCGTGCTTGCTTGCTTGCTTGCTTGCTTCCAATTCGCGCGAACAATCACCTACAAGCAGTCGCCCGTAGCATACGGTATATAAACAGCTAGCTATGTTAGCAGCAGCATCACCATCATCACCGTCATCACCATCACCATCAAGCCGCTGCAGACGACCTCTTCCGCATACCGACTTGCAGACCAAGCGGCTTTCGTAGGAATCCTTCTCTTGTCTCGAGTTCATGCTGGTATAGCTCGAATTCGTATCTTCGGAACACAGTCGCCACGATCAGCGCCAGCTCCATCTCCGCCTGGACACACTGCAGTCAGCCAACGGTTGGGAGGAGCAAGTTCTGGACGGGCTCTCACTTACCACATTCCTTCCCACACACGCACGAGGACCGTATGAGAAGGGGATGAACGCCAGCTTTTGCCTGGGAGAATGTCAGCAGCTCGGAACACAATCAAGAAGCCTTCCGGAATGCCTCACCTTTCCGTCACTTTCTCCCACCGCTCAGGACGGAACTCGTCTGCGTCTGGACCCCAGATCTCCTTCGAGTGGTGCATCACATATGCCGGTACACTCAGCACCACACCTTGCGGGAAGTGACGGCCAGCAACTTCCACGCCATCACCCGGAGGCACCACACGAGGAAGTCCTTGCGAAGATGTGCTGTGGATGCGCAGCGTCTCTGAGATGACATGGTCCAGGTATTGCAGCTTCTTCACCTGCTCGTAAGTCGGCACATCATCAGACGGCAGAGCCTCATCGAGTTCGGCCTGAAGCTTCTTGATAACGTGTGGCTTCTTCAAGCAATGGAACAGCAGCGCACACGATGTATTTGACGTCGTGTCCGACCCGGCAATCAGTTGCGTGAGTGCCTCTGCCGTCAATTCTGCCTTTCCGAGTTTGTTGCCCTTCTCGTCCTTGCCTTCCATGAGACGAGCGAGCAAGTCAACGCGATCGACTTCGCCTCGCTCTGCTGCTGCCAATCGCTGATTGACACGAGCGGTCGCGATACCTGCAAGGTTGGCAATGGCCTCCATACCTTTGCTGAAGAATGGATCTGGCAGATACTTGGCGTATGGCTTAATCGCTGGCCAGCAGCCAACAGCATTTGACACTTCTCCTCGGCGGTTGAGAACTTCGATAGCTGGCGCATAGGTCACTGGCCCATTTGGATTCAACTGTACTTCCGCAAGGTCTGCGCCCTTCTCCAGCATTCCGAACGGGGCGCCGAATGCAAGGTCGCCGATGATGTCGAATGCCACATAATTGAACCAGTGCAAGGCGTCGAAGCGGGTGTACTTTCCGGCTCCTGTATTCTTAGCAATCTCATCCCAGCGTTTTGCAAGCAGCTCCAGGTTGTGGTGGATATACTGCTCGAATTGACCAACAGACTTGGCGCTGAAGGTGTGCGAGACAGTCTTCCGCTTCCGGGTATGTTCTGCTCGATCTCTGGTATTGAAGAGACCTCGCTGGATCGATACAAAGGCGTCGTAGTACTCGGACTTCAGAAACCCAGTTCCATGACCATATATGATGGGAATAGCCTCTGGCTCTGCTACCGACACGTGATTCGGCTGGACTCGAACAAATTTCCCGTATCTTTCATGCAGTTTGTAAACTGTGTAGTATCTTCTACACCGCCGACACTCGTACATGTACCAGAGTGTTGTGAATTTTGCGAGGAATGGTCCTGGTACATCCTTGATGGACCAATTTCTGATGAAGGGGAGGATGTAGAAGAGGAACGGCAACGCCAGCAACGTCCAGGGCGTGAACAGAAACGACAAAAACATCGTGAGCAGGGACGAATCAAGCGCTCCTGAGTGGGCTTCGTCTTACAGGTGCTCCAAAGGCTAGCAAAGCAAGCGATGTCTTGGCCAGCAGCAACAACGAAGACGCGATTCTTATATCAACTCTGAAGCGTACAAAGCTACAGCTACACCCTCCCTGTCAACGTTCCGGCCAGTGACGCCGAAGAAATAGAGTTCGGACGTCCTACTTCGCCGACTGGAGCGAAGTGTGATTGTTATGGTCTAAAGTGAATGAAACAGGCGCCTCCATGCGGGGCAGTGAATACATCATGTTGAGTACTCCGCGTGAAGAGTGGTAAGCTCGGAGAAGTTTCGCTGATTGGATCGCGGATGTCGCTGACGGTATATAAAGCCCTGGCCCGATGCCATTTTCCTGCAGCAATCGTACTGTAGATTACAGTACGATCCGTATCCTCAAGCTTGTGCATGGCTGCTGGCCGCGGACCTTGTCGGCTAACACACGTCTGACCTGGACTCCTGGACGACGTCGATGCGGACCAATACTTTTTCGAAGGCAATTTGATCGCGGGTCCGCGCGTTGGTGCGTTCACGGTGCTATCTTCCGTTCCTGGAGCACGAACGAAGCAGCAAAAGCGCGAGGCTACTGTTATGCACTGCAGGTACAATACTGTCGCATAAACAATGAGTGTGACTTCTCTTCTTTTGTTGAGACTGCATGCTTGCGTTGCTATATACTTCAGTCGTACAAATCTTCGCCCGTCCCCCCATTGGCAGGCTCAGGCGGAAGCTGATTACTTGCCACAACATCCACAGCGTTGGGAGCATCGTGAGACTTTCCCTTCCCCTTTCCCATCGCCTTGCCAGACGGCGACCTTCCTGGATTATGATTAACTAGTGACAGCTGATCTGTCCTGATAACAAAGTCATCTTCGTCGGCTCCGGAACAATGTCCCACAGTCGAAGTCGGCATGCCATGCGAACGGGCGTTGCCGTTCATGGTTGTCGCTTTGCCCATGCTCGCATGGTTCACGGCTTGCATGACTCCTGGACGAGCGACACCCTGTCCATTCCGATCGGAGGCATTTGATGAAGACACGGGTGGTGCTTCCCCAATTTCCGGCTTCTTCGTGGCGCCTTCAAAACTTGCACGTACACGTTCGTAGTGACGGAGCTCGTCAACACTGACACTGGGCACCAGATCTTCCTTGGCTCGAATAAAGTCCTCCTCGGTGACCATGACTTGAGTGTCGTTCTCAGAATGATAGTGATCAAAATAGTAGGCCACGGAGATCTGGGTCTGTCCGCGAGAAGCGCGCTCTGCATTGATGTGTTGCACGCGCGCATCAACTTGCCGTGCAGATCGAGTGACAGCCTTCAGCATGGCATCCGAGCAGAGTGCGTACAGGTCGGCACCAGTGAACGTAAAAGGCAGCGTCTCTGCTACGCGAGCAAGCGATACAGAAGGACCAAGCGTGAATCTAAGGAGCATGGTCAGCAAAATCCCAGCCAGGCTCTGACACTCGAGCGCTGAACAACTTACTTTCTGGTCAACGCTTCCAAAATGGCCGCTTGCTTCGCATGAGTGTCACTAATGCTGAGGTAGAGCATTTTGTCAAAACGGCCAGGACGTAATAAAGCTTGATCGAGCAAATCGGGTCGATTAGTCGCCCCAATCACGAACACTCCACCGCCATTCTCATCCCCATCACTCATTCCGTCAAGCTCTGCCAGCAGCTGAGAGACAATTCTGTCCATCACACCACCACTGTCGCCCTGATTGCCACGTTTGGGCGCAACGGAGTCTAGCTCGTCGAAGAAGACTACGCACGGACGAGCATCTCTTGCTCTTTGGAAGACACGCCTAACGTTGGCCTCTGATTCACCAATGTACATGTTGAGCAACTCCGGTCCTTTTACTGAAAAGAAGTTCAGGCTGAATTCGGTCGCTATAGCCTTCGCAAGCAGAGTCTTTCCAGTTCCTGGAGGTCCATAGAACAAGATTCCGGAACGCTTCTTCAATCCCTTAGCAAAGAGCTCAGGCCTGGACAAGGGAAGCTGGATGGTCTCGATCACCGCGTCCTTGACGTTGGTTAAACCTCCAACATCGGACCATTGCACATTTGGAATCTTTGGGGCTCCGATGGAATCTGCAAAATTCTTGCGGGCGAGGTCCACTGCAGCATCGAAGTCGGCTGAGGTGACGGAGGTGGCACCGGCGCCTCCTGAGATTTGAATGTCTTTAACTGTGACCAGTTCGTGTGCAGCTTCAGATTTCGATCGTGCAAGCGATTCCAGACGCTCGGCCTTTGCTACGAGTGCTCGATCAACCACATCAACCAAGTCTCCTGCGACAAGTGCAGCGGTTTTGACTGCGATTGAGCCAAGGTCAACCTCTGCAGCCAGAAGCACACCGGATTCTGTAATAGCGTCTCTCAGTATGCCTTCTCGTTCGCCTTCATCTGGCGCAGACATTTCCAACTCGTGTGTGAACAAGCCGCGGACAGAATCGGGCACTCTGTCAATGTCGGTGGTAGTTGCGATCAACACTCGGCAAGTCTCCAATACCTCCTTGAGTGAAGCTGCTGCCCTATCTGCGCTGACAACCTCCAGGTGGGTGATACAGATCGCTGTATATTCGGGACCACATTCGAGAGCTCGCTCGCACCGTGCTTCTAGTAGGCCCTGGGCATGAGTATCGACGCCAGCACCACCTTCCGAAACGATGTCGTGGGCATCGATGGGAAAATAGTGAATACCGATGTCTGCACACGCTCGTTGCACAGTGCGTGCCTTCCCAATGTTGCGCTGGGTGGAGGTTATAAGGACAGTCAGAGGAGGCATGCCTAGATGCACTGCCCTCGGGCTGATCGACACGGAGATCAGCTCGCGTAGTCTTCGCTGTAGAGGTGAAACATAGGGCTGGCTCGCTTCAGGCAGCCCGGAACCTGAGGTGGTTTTCGCTTGCACTTTTCGCAACCCCAGGTAGTACTGCCACGCATTGCTTGTAGCAGATGGTAGCTTGCGCCTTTCGTCTCCCGATTGACGCATCATCATTCTGCAAGGGTCAATTGAAGCGACGTTGCCCCAAATGTCTCCGTCTCCTTCATTGCTATCTTCTGAAGGCGGCACACTGACATCTTCGATGGCAAACCAAGCTACGTTCCTGGCGCTGCGCCCCGTTTGCTCCTCACCATGAGGTCCAATCTGAGACAGAATCGCACCGGTAGAGCTGCCATCTTGCTCGACATCACCTTCGTACACGGACCTGCCTAGTGACTCATCGACTGGGATGGCTATGACATCGCCAGGCTTGACGACGCGCTGCTTGTTCTCGAAATATTGTTTCAGATTGGCATACAAGGTGTTGATCAGAGTCCTTTCGGTAGATATTGGCGTGACGATTCTGCGGAGCGTAACTTCGGAGGCCGTGGGAGGCACTCTTGCAGACACCGAAGTCGGTCTAGGCGTGATCGGTCTTTTCAGGCTAGTCTTCTTGGCCGATGGGATAGACATCATGTTGATATTGCTTGGCTCTCCCATGTTGACAAGCAGTATTGGCGAGAGATAGATGGTTGCAGCAGCCGAAGAATTCGTGACAAGAGACGATATGCTGTCTCGTCGCCCATAGCGACCATGATTGACCTGATATCGTCGGGGCCGCTTTGTCATGCTCTCAGGCAGAGTGTAGACCTTGACAGGCCGCGATTGGCGGGAGTGCACATCGTCTAGTGCACCAAAGGCGCTGAAATGGGGTAACAGATGGCTCTCTGCAGCCTCTATCTTTACCCAATCCCCGGAGAAGCAACCCAAGCGAGTCAAGGCAGTGGCATCTACGTATACGCGTGCCTCTTCGTCTTCATCCGAGGCAGGCTTGGGATGAAGGAGTTCGTTCGGTATGCGCTCAATCAAACCTTGCGCGCGAAAGACTTTACTTCGGACCGAATGACCTCCGCGTATGGTGGTGGAGGTCAAATTAGAGAAGACCGATCCAGGTGTGCTGACGCCGCGAGTGTGAGCGCCAAATGGTCGAGGCGTGGCAGCAGTAAGGGCGGAGCTCAGGCCTGATGGTGCGTCGGCCAGCCCGGGCTTGGCCAGAGAGATGATATCGTCGGAGTCGTCGGATAAATTACTCTCTTCAGCGCTGGAGTCGAACAGATCTTCCGAATTGGACATGTCCGTGGCAGACTTGGAGACCACAATGGGCTTGGCCGGGGAGTTTTCTTCAGTAGCCGAGAAGACCTGCTCATTGGCAGTGTGCTCCTCTCCAGAGTCTTCATCTAGCCTGGGGCTGAGCAGAGGCTTGTTGTTGAAGAGCGTCGATCGCTTGTCTGATGCAGGGACTATCACGATATTCGTCGCAGCTACCACGATGCCCTGCGAGACGGGCTCGCATGAGAGCACCTTGGCGGGCGGCGCAGGGGCAAGTGTGACAGGATGGACCAAGGACAAAGGGAGCACATCTTCGGCGTGCACTATGTGGACACGGCGCAAAGCCTCCGTCAGCAACGCTCTGCTCTTGCCGTCTGCATGCGCTCCAGGTGCGTCTGCGTCTTCTACGGGACTAGGCAACGCACGCTTCCCGGCCTTACGCGCCGACTGAGCAGGCGTAGGGCCAAAGCCACTGGCGTAGCGCTTGTTCACATGTTCCAGCTTCTGCAATGCTTCTGTGTCGACAGAGACAAGTATGGTGTCGAGTGGCAGAGGGACGACATGGCTGATGCTGACGTCGACGGTGGAGTTCTGCCTGAGGGTCTTGGTCGGGTACAGAGCGTGCACGAGTCTCACAAGGCTCTGCGTGGCGTGCGCGGCGGCCGGGAAGCGAACGGTGGAGGCGGGCAGAGGCTTCTCGTTCTGCGCCTGGGCTCGGACAGGCAGAAGGGACCAGCTGGACTCGGTGGGCGAGGGGTTTGGGGTGGTGCAAGGAGTGACGGCGGCGGCGTAACAAGTCTTGGCTTCTGCATGGCCGCCGGTCGAGGCAGCGGCAGCGGCAGAGGCAGCGGTGGGAAACAAGTGCTCCTCCAGGTCGCTCGACAGCACTCCCACCTCGCCCGTCAAGCTGGCGTCCAGGTACAGCTTGGCCGAGAGCGCCGGCTGGTCCTCCCTGCGCCGCCTCTTGCGCTTCCGCTTCAGCGAGCCTGGCTGAGGCACGTCGTAGGGCATTTCAGCGTCGATGCTGCGAATCAAGCGCGTCTCGAGCTGCTCAGGGAGTCATGGGCGTGTCACTCACGATAACAATAATAATAGTGTGAGAGCCCGGGGAGCGCGGAGGAGCCGCTTTGCCAGACCGGGCACACAATGCCATGGGCCATGGGCCATGGCCCATACGCCGAGCAGCTCCCTGCCGAGGTTAGAAGGAGCCTGGAGCCTGGAGGGTATACCGTATGACGGTGTGACACCACGCATATGATTATTATACATATTGATACTGTGGATACATACGTCTATCGATGGAGTGGAGATGAACTCTGCACGGCATGGCATGGTGCCAGTCGACTGCGAATTCCATCTCATCGTCATGTTGCTTGGCAACTTGAATCTTTCCAAGTAAAACTTTCCAAGTAAAACTTCCAAGTAATATGCCGTCTCTGCACATGCACGTGTCTTGTGTCCTTCATGACAGTATCCCATACCATGTACAATGGCGCTGCAAACCATCGATCCACTGACCTGCCACGCTCTGCCCTTCGCGACAAGCAGACAGAGTTCGCGCACCAAGCTGAAAAGCTAGGCTACCTCTCACCTGAGAACGAGACCGACGGCACTGGCCATACACAAGCAGCAGAGGCCAAGTTTGTGACTCCATTTGACCCAGTCATCGAGACACAGGATGGCAAGCGATTGCCTGCCGTGCCGGTGCACGAGGCGAACACGCTCAATACATTGAAAGACCAGGCTGAGGGCAGGACTCCGAGAGAAGCCCCTCAGTCTGCGCTGCGAGAGAGCAAAGATGGGCACCTTCACGGTATTATACATGGCCCTTCGCAGCCAGCGCAACAGAGCGAGGAAGCGGGCGCGCCTCTGCGCGAGGCTGTACCATCGTCAAAGACCAATCCATTATTCCCACCACTACCTATGGTTCGCTTGATCTGACAATCCCAAAAGTCCCATTCATTTGCTAACCTTCGTGACATGACTTTTAGTATGGACCGCCTTCTTACCTACGAACTCTCCAGTGCTGCTTCTTCCGCGCGACGTCTGCTGTGCTATCTTTCTGTTTTCTCCTCGCGATTGTCGTTGGAGCATTTGTAGATGCCGTCCCGCGAATCAGTAAAGACGTGCGCGCACGAGCGTCGCTCAAGAACCCTAGAAAGCTGAGACCTTTCTACAACGAAGAGATGAAAAGACGGCAGGAACGCAGGACCGCAGAAAAGGCCTGGTGTAAGCAACGCAATGCTGTTTCAACACCATGTGGGGAGAAAGGCACGACGCAAGAAGAGGAATATACTCCAACCGAGGGTGGTCCTGATCCACTCGTTGTTGACGTATCTTACTACGCTCGACGTGTAGGCCTCGATGCCGAAACATATGAAGTGCAGACAGAGGATGGATTCATAATTGAGCTGTGGCACATATTCAACCCTCGTGAGTATCGTAGTCCTCCACCCGAGGCTCGTGGTGTTAAAGGCCCAGACATCTTCCGCACGCGCCCGACAGACCCTACCTTTGGCCAGGCTCAGCAGTGGAAGGATGGCAGGAAAAGATATCCGGTTCTCATGATACATGGCTTGCTCCAATCTGGGGGCGCTTTCTGCTGCAACGACGATGACTCGCTGGCCTTTTATCTGGCCAAGTCCGGCTATGATGTATGGATAGGCAATAATCGTTGTGGCTTTACTCCGAAGCACACATCGTTACGCTACGAAGATCCAAGGATGTGGAATTGGAACATTCGCCAAATGGGCGTGATGGATATGCCAGCTCTCATCAGTCGCGTCCTCGCCGAGACAGGCTTTCCCAAGCTGGGCTTAATCTCTCATAGTCAGGGTACCACAGAGGTCTTCGTCGCTCTCGCAAAAGAGCAGAGACCAGACATGGGAGAGAAGATCTCGGTTTTTTGCGCCCTGGCGCCTGCTGCCTACGCAGGGCCCCTCATTGGAAAGTTCTATTTCAAGTTTATGCAAAGCATCAGCCCAGGCATATTTCGCATTGTCTTTGGCATTCATTCCTTCATTCCTCTGATGCTTACGGCCCACAAGATTCTCCCCGCGCGACCTTTCTCATGGATGGGCTACCACGTATTCTCCTACCTTTTCAGCTGGAACGACAGCAGATGGGACCGGGGACTGCGAGATCGCATGTTTCAGTGGGCGCCTGTCTATGTCAGCGCCGAGTCCATGCGCTGGTGGCTGGGTAGGGAATGCTTCGCCATGCAAAAATGCATCCTGGCAACGAGAGAAGAGGGACAATTGGAAGACCAAGAAGACGAGGAAGACGACGAAATCATTCGGAAATACTACACGGATCGTGAACCTCATGTCACGGAGCGGCGGAAATTGCAGCGTAACTTGACCAGCTTCCACTGTCAAACTTTGACACATCAACATCACGATTCGAAGAGAGCCAAGTTCGCTTGGTACGATGATCGCTTCCCACCTCTTGCGATGTGGGTGTGTGGTGCCGATGACCTAGTCGATGGCCGGAGGCTATTGAGGCGCTTTGATCGCGGCCGAGAACCACATGTTCGTGTTGTGCATAAGAAGATAATCGAAGGATACGAGCACCTGGACGTCATTTGGGCGATGGATGCGATCGAAAAGGTTGGCAAAGAAGTGCGTGAGGTAATCTGGCGGACTGCCGACACGGTTAGCCAATCTCGGTGCAGAATACCTGTAGGCTGTACAAGACCTTATGCGGAAGAACCAGAGGCACTAGACGTGCCAATGGTGAACTCTGGAGGACGAGCACGGATGGCCAGCATCAGTGAGGCACCGGCACAGTTTGGCACTGCAGACAACGAGGTCAGGATAGATGCCAGCAGGAATTTCGGCGAAGATCAAGAAAAGTACGAGAAAAGCATGGACGAAGTCCAGGAGCTTGCTGGGCACCATGTAATGTTTGTAAGGAGGCTTTCGGGAGCGCATTTCACGGACTTGCAAGAGAAATCGAATCCCATTGAGCAGCAAAAGGCATGAGAGCAACGTATGTGAGCAACGTACAGCAGTGATGGAAAGCACCCGTATAAGAACATAGACCTACATAATGTTCGCACAGATGAGATGATAATGCTTAATTGATCGATCAAAAATGTGCCACTATGCCAATATCATGACAAAGCGGCATTCTGAATGCCAGACAGAGCAGTCGTAGCCCAGTTAAGGGTGGCGTGGTCGACCTGGGTACTTCCAAGTATTGCTTAGAATCAGAATGCAATCGCGGCTGTAGTAGGAGGTAGGGTTGAATCACAGGACTGAGGTTCTGTGGGATCAATACACCCAGCATGCCCGAGAAAGCGTCTCTTCGCAATGTCGATGTCATGCAGCCTATGGCGACATCGGATTGCGAATCACGATGTCTGGTCTGGAGAGAAGTCGGATCATTCCAACGGAAGCAAGCGGCAAGCTTGCGCCGATCGACGGCGCTAGTGAGACTGAGTGAAAGGGTCCCGATGTTCCTGCGTCGTGGGCCCATCTACTCTTATCTTGATATCCCATCGCTTCATTGTACAAGCCTACGAAGAGGATCACATTGGCAATGTTCAATGACCTGTGCGCCTAGAGACCCATTTCTGAGAGGCTTCTGAGAGCTTTCTGAGAGACACCTGCAGGCCTCCTTGGGAGTCACGTGCCTCACTCCGGACTGGTCTCAGAATAGTGAGTTGGGTAGAAGAACTAGCGTGTGGGGTAGAAGCTAAAGCTTTGTGTTTGGCTGGAGACTGGAGTATCTGAAAGCTCCGAGACGGCGAGACCTGCCAAGTTCCAACCTGCCTGGTCTCGTGAGATGAGCTGATCGAGTTTGAGAACACGCAAGCCCCGCCTGCCCTCTGCCCACTGCCCACTGCCCACTGCCCACTGCCCACTGCCCACTGCCCAGCTCTCTCTTCCTCCCTCCTTTCTTCGCACACAGCAGAGCACTCTGTTCCTGACTAGATACTGCCTTTGTTCTCTCGCGAATCAACGATTCATACCTCCCAAAGCCACTGACTTGCCCGAGTGCTCCTTCTCGTCACACGCCATCATGTCCGCTGAAGTACAAGAACCTTTGAGCAAGGTCGACTCTGCCATCGATGATGCTCCAGCATCACCCAGCGAGTCCAAGGTGAAGCACAGGAGAACAAGTAGCACCGTGAGCGGCGTGTTTAACATCCTCGATCTTGGTGCGTTTTCTCCTACCTTGGAGGCTTGCCGTCGATGCCGCCGCTGACCTAGCTGTGCAGAGAAGGAAGGCGTAGAGCTGAAGATTGCTCCAGAGACACAAAAGCTCAATTGGTAAGTAAGACCTCTCGTTCTGTTCGCTCGAGATGCCTGCAGCTGGATGCAGCATCGGATGCTCTCGAGCTACGAATCCCCTCACAGAGCGGTCCTCTGATGGCTCTCCAGGAAGATCAACACATCTCCAAGCACAGTAGATGACCCATCAGTGCTGAAGAAGCTGTTGGTGAACCCTCCCATCAAGAAGATCGACCTCCACTTTCCACTAGGCCTTGAGGTCACCGCACGGAATCTCAAAGGAGTGACGATCAAGGATGCATTAGACGCAATCCACAAGCAATACAAGAAGAAGGTATTGTTCATCCACGATAATCTCGAGTCAAAGCATGACTGCTCATCATCTCACGCAGGCGGACGACGAGCTCGAGAACCCCTACCTCGCTGGATTCGAGTGGGACAAAGAGGAGTGCTACACCCGTTTCATCGTGCACCAGAAGAAGACTGGAGAGGCACCAGCCGGCGGCAGCGGCAAGAAGAAGAACAAAAAGGCCGCGGAGGAAGAGTAATGAGCCGATTCCAGAGGCGCATTGCACCGCTGTCACTCGCTTCAGCGTGCGTCTGCAAGAAGCTGATAGTCATCTGAGATGGCTCAGCAAATGATTAATTCCAGGAGAAGATGTCAGTTGTGACATTAGCTGGTGCTCTGAGATAGAGTCACTCCATATCACGTACCCAGTGTGATTCCTGTTCTTTTCTCCTAGCGCTCAGCGAGCAATGCAGGGCCGAATCTGCACCGTTCGCTGCTTCATTCGTCATTAGCGCTGGCACGGTTGGCCCAGGAGCACCAAGAACCAGATGATAAGATCAGGGTCGCTGCTGAAACTTTCGTCTGATGGGTGAGTATTAAATTCCCTGGTTGAAGTTGAAGCGTGTCGCACTCGGCAATGTAGCAGTAATGCTGAGGAGAGCCGAAAGGAGCTGTCGAGGAATAGCCGTGCTGCATCTTCAACATCTCAACTCTTATGATCTCAGGTCGGTCCTGGGCCTCAACACATGAAGGAGTACCGGAGACCTTGACGAGCAGTACAAAGACAGCAGTTGCCGTTCACCATCTGCAAGACTTCAGCGATTGCGCTTCTTAGCACCGAGGTAGAACACTCTGCCACCTCTCCGCCGACGTGCAGTTGTGCTTTCCTCTTCTGGGAGAGATATGCATCTCGCGATGTGCTCAGCCGACACTTTGAGGGCCTTCCATGCATTCCGCGAGCCCTGTCTGCCTTTCCATGTGCATTTCGACCTGCCTGTTTGGATACAGTACGCCAATGAAAACTGGTTCTACCATCGGGAGGTTTTGTTTTGTTCTTCAGCTTCGGAGGATCTTCACTTGTGCAGAGTGCACGTGGCTTTGGCTGATTGACTTTCGCGGACAGCTGCAGATGGCGTGTGAGTGACGAATTGCGAGGTGGGTTGGTGGCAGAAGGACGAAGGGCTGGTTGGCGGGCTGTAGAACCCGCAGCACGCAGCACGCACGTTGGTTTTGCCCTCCTGTCGCTGCAAAGGCCTGAAATTGCCAACGGCGTGGCTATCGCGTGCCCATAAACCAGACGGCATATCTCTCCGCGAACGCCACCACTGTTAGCCTCTCGTGGATAGTTGGCAGTTGCATGCCATGGCCCCCGCGGGACTGTGCCTGCGGATACACATGGACTTACCCAGGTCAGTCTTGCATTCTCTCGCTGTCCTTCAATGGCATGACGACAGTACGTTGCGACTTGCATGCATATCACCGAATCTCTACTCTGAGGACTCAGAGTTACACATCGTGCTGACTTCTGCATTGTACAAGCTGATTCCAATGTCTGTTCCATTAGACATGAGCAATGCAATTCCAAGGCGCATACCTAAGCTGGCTGTGAGGAATAGAACTAAGGTCGAAGTCAAATCCTTCGGCGAGGAGAGCGATAATGAACCCCGGGAGCGTCCGGATAGGTTTCGCGTGCAGCCTGACGACAGGACATATGAGTTGTCGACCAGTCGTAGCAAGCACCAGCGTACCGATACGAGACAAACTCACAGCCAGACAGGCAAGATTCCTGGCAAGAGGAAGAGCGCTGGCGTCCTTGGCTTCTTGACCCTCAAGGAGCCTTCAAGTTCGGCGCTGGAAGATTTTGCGGAGCAGGAGAGGAGGAGGATGGCTAATCAAAGAGTATTACCCGCTGTATCGTCTCAAAAACTGCCGGATCACGTCCCAAAGGTAAACAGCAAATGGGACGGCCTTCCTCAGCTCAAGTCAGAGAAAGATAAGACTCGCGCCAGCCACGAAAGAGCTGACAGAAACTCGACGACGTCTGTAAACTCTCACCATAGCGGCGGCTCAGATCGCGTTCGGTCACACTCGGCCAAGCATCGTCCTTTTGGGTCGCTGTCTAGCGTCTCAGCAGGCCGACGCTCACAGGAGAGCTCGCGCCATGTTACACGTGATCGTTGCTCAGGCAGTCAGAATCAATCAACCTGGTCGTCTTCGGCTTTTTGTCAGATACATCCGGCCCTTGGAGATCGACAAGAGCATTCCGCGTCGCCTCCAGGACTCTATATGGCCGATGCAAACGTCGGTGCTGATCAAGACTCTTCAAGGGACCCAAATACCCCTGAAAGCAACCTCCCGGAGAAACTCCAACCCACGATAGAAGAGCAATCCTCCTCGGTCGGTGAATTCTCTCGTTTTCGAATAGGAGATTGTGAGGATGGCGACGTTGTTGAGCCGTATCACGAGGCACAGAGTCTCAAGATGAGTCATTCTGGATCGATATACGGAGAAGCTGTCACCCAGACGATACTGGAGGAATACATCAATCAGGAGCCACAGCAAACCGGGATGCCAAATACTCACAGTGATTCCAGCTATGTGCGGAACTTCAGCCACGTGTCCAAATCGTCCCCCCTCGACGGCACATGTGCCAGTCGGTCGTTCAAACTTACTCCGGAATATCATGCGTGTTCATCTCCTCCTTCTTCGGGGACAACTATACGTTTCAGGCCGGTAGATGCCGCAAGCAGCAAGATGAAGAGCTACCAAACAGCGGAAGCGAGAATTGTTGCTCCGGTCGTTGGTCCGGTGAAATCGAAAAACCCAGAAGTCCTGCCTTGGGAGATGTTTGAAGCTCCAGCAGAAAATCAAATGTCAATGGCTTCGCCTAACATCGAGGACGATTCTCGAAAGTTCAAGCGCTTCAGTGGCAGGATTGGGAGGAAGTAGAATATCTTGCGACTTGACAGTGGTTCTCGTCTCCATCGAGATTCGAGACGGTCATTGACCTGGGCGTAACTCTCGTGGATGAACTTTTCAGAGTTCAGTGATGGTCATTTGCTCAACCCTTCATATGTTTTAGCGTAGCGTCGGCAGCGAGATCAGCTTTGTACCAAGTGAAGCGGTCGATCAGAACGAACGTATATGCCAAGTAGCTGAGCAACAATAGGAGGACAACCTGTGACGATGTGATCGACATTGTGTATCTCGACAGGTTGGCAGCGGGGATCTGTGGCGCTTCGCGAAGAATATATGAAGAACAGTCAATGATCGAATTCTCGAAAAGAAGGGGGTATATACAATGGTGCATCAGAACATGGAGTCATCATTCCGTGACCTATGCAATACCACTTGAACCAAAGCAAGGCAAGGCGGTACTTTGTGGCCGTAATCGCATGTCTTGGCCAATGGAAGGGGTGCAGTTTCGCACCTGCAGCTGTCCGTGGCGCCTTCTGCGAGGTGCGAACGCGGTGTAAGAATTCTCGCTAGGGTTTCATGGTGAGAACACGAAACCCAGTTGCACCAAATTCGAAGTGGTTTGTGCCGAGCATGCTTGAAATTGGATCTCCAGTAAGAGCGTGTTTGTGCTGCGGCTTCAACAATCCAGAAAATTGGAGGTTCTAGTCCACTTCCACCATTGCGCCATAGATCAGCCTCTCTTCACGATAGCGCCAGAATCTCGATTCCAGCCCTGATGCTGCAATAAAAGTTGGCTGAGTCTCTCGAGTCGTTCGCCTTTTTCGACCCAACGAGCCTCCAACCAGGCAGCAAGACCGTCATCGTCAAGCGGAAGCTGCTCCAACTCATGACGATCGACGTGGACGAAGAAGCGCCATTTTTGACGGAGTCCTGGCCGCGACAATGATTGCCAAAAGCTCGGTGGCACTTGAAATAGCTTGTCGTCCTGTGCATATGCAATCGTGAAGTCGTAGACCGCTTTCACGTGCGGCGTTTTTCTGAGCGTTTGCACGGTGGCTATGAAGCCTTTGGTTCGCGGATACAGCAGATGGGCACCCAAGGCCTTGTTGTTCATCAAGCACCAGTCTTCAGCAGCTCTCCTCTTAGAGGCACTATACCTGGTGGCCTCGCTAAAGGAGACGAGCCCTGTCATAGGTTCAGTGAGGTCACACACGTCGCGTCATTTGCCGACACATACACACTGGCCATTGTCGTTTCATGATACCGTAGAAGACGCGATCCATCTCCTTGCGATCGGACATCCATTTCCTACTCACCAAGGGCATGCCCATGGCCCACAGGCCCCAACCCAGGAAGGGAACCCATTTCAGCTGCTGTTTCGCAAAGTAGCGGCACCTGCCAAGCATGCCACACTGGATGGCAACGTGTTGGATGAGATAGAAGTCGGTCCATGCAACTTCCCAAGCAGTCAGCATTGTTCATGTCGTCTGCGCCACCTGTGTGCTGGTTCATACGGTGGTTGGAGACGACGATGGCACTCTCTCCTCGTGGCAGTCGGTCAGTCTCGCGGGACACAACAATGTCGGCGCCGTTGAGGCGAGTGAAGATGAATTGGATGCCACGCCATACTGAGTGTGCTATGCGAGAGGACAAGTTGTATGCCAGATTCGGGAAGACGGCCGACACAGGCAGGAGGGCAGACAGTAGGGCATCGGCGGCAAATAAATGGACAAGCCATGGCAGGGTGAACACAGCGGCCCTCAGAGCCAGGGCAGCTGTGCAGAGGCTGTCTGCCGGGGCCGTCATGTTTGGAGCATGTACGTAGGGTATGCAGGTATGCAGTGTTACCGCGCCTTGTCTCACGCCAAGGCCAAGCTCTGGATTTCTGTGCGCAGAGCGGCAAACAAATAGCTGCTGCTGCTGGAAAGCGAGGTGCGGTGCGTGTGCCGACTACATACGTCAATGATCGTCCGGCAAGCCTCTAGTGCACTCCCGAGGCGGCGAGGTCGAGGCAGGCGTCGCCCGGCAATTCGGATATGCTGGGCGTCGCCCGATCACGATGACTGTACACGCCGCATTCGCAGAAAAAAAACAGTACAGCTGCGGCAGGTGCAGACCACGCTCCCGACTCCCGAGTGGTATCATCACAATAAGTTCATCGTACAGGAGTTCCCTCGTGCAGAATGGAGAATGTTTGAATGAGGCGTGGGGTGGCTCGGTCGCAAGGCTGCATGCATTATATTGCGTTAGAACTAGCTGGGCCTGGACCTCTGTGATCTGGAATCGTAGTACCGCGCTCTGTGCCACTGCGACGCCCGCTACTTTGATACTCTCACCTGTAGGCTGCAGTGACTTCGCAGTACCTCCACCTCCACCTCCATCTTTGTCTTCTTGCCGTTCACGAGAGCTTTCGCCTGTCGTGGACACTGCAATTCGAATTTCGAACTTTCCAGGACACCCGTGCCGTGGCCCGTGGCCCGCGGCCCGTAGCCCGTAGCCCGTGGGACTGCAGCTTGCTGCTCAGCTCTTTCCGCGCCTTCCTGGCAGGCAGTGGCACCTGCTCATTCGGACATTTCAAATCCATCCAAGGCAGCGGCAGCCATCAATCGACTTCCTGCGTACGACCACAAGGTACACTTCCTCATTCGCTTTGCCAGGCCTGCGTCGGCATGTTCCAATCATTATTGTCACTCGCACAATCGTACTCCCTTTCCGAGTCACTGAATGATTCATGGCCTGGTCGGGTGGTCACGAGCATTTGCAAGGGACGATTGCGCTCAGACTCAGAGCATGCTATCATCTCAATCATGAATGTCTTCTCTGCACAGTGCACACTCCGCCGGCATCTTCGATTCTTGCGCTTTTGGCTTTTGACTTTTCCCTTCACCACGCAACCCCTTCATCACTCCGCAAAGCGCTGACACACTGATCTCGACTTCCACAGCAGCTGCTTACTACTTATCGCTTGTGCCCGATCGCGCGCCGCCCTGGCCTGCGTGTCGCGACCATGGCCGCCTATACTGCTGCAGGACATGCAATGCCGCACGCTCTTGCTGCTGCTCAACCCGACGCAATGAGCCATGATGTCAGCTATGGTGAGTCATGTGTGGTCAGGGAAGTCACGAACGGCGGGATGCACCTGCCTCCATGCTCTCTCTTCGAGCTCATCTCACCCTCACCACACCAACATTCGTCCCAGGCTACAGCTAATGCTCCACAGGCCCGCCATCATCATCGGGAGACAGCAAGAGCCCGCTTCATTTCAACTTCTTGAAGAATCTGACGTCGGAGAAGAAGCAAACTAAAGGCAAGAAGATGGAAATTCAGGACGATCCATCTCGTCACTGACCATCCTCCAGATGGCCAGCCTCCCAAGCGCAGAGGTCCGAAACCAGACAGCAAGCCAGCGCTCACGCGTAGACAAGAACTTAATCGACAAGCGCAGAGGTATGCACTCCCCGCGTCCATGTGGCGTTGACTGCTGACTGACTGATGCAGAACTCATCGAGAGCGGAAAGAGATGTACATCAAAGCTCTTGAGCAGGAGGTACTTCGACTCAAAGAGATGTTCGCTCAATCAGAACGCGAGCGAAATGCCTTCGCAGAGGAGAACCGTCGCCTGAAAGAGCTTCTCATGCAGCACGGTATTTCCTACGACTTCGCGGCATCACCCATCAAGTTCACCCGAGAGAACAGTGGTTATGGCGCAAGTTCCAGTGGTAGCATTTCAGGAAGCTATCGCGGCGCCTCAGAGAGCACGGGCTTCAGTCCTCCTCCCCCAACCATGACTGGACAGATGCCCATGGCACAGGGCATGCAGCATATGCAAGCCGGTGCAGTACGAGGCATGGCACAACTGCCCGGCAACAGACTGGACTACGATTCAATCGGCATTGACTTTGTCTTGACGTATGACTCCCAAGGCAGGCCCATACAAGGGCCCTACCCATCTCCACCTCCGCAGAGCTAGTCGAACACCGACATTCGCCTCGGTAGGCCTTGACGAACATGCAAAGTTCGTACCGGCTGACGCTCACCCTTGTAGGCTTGAGCGGCCATGCATGGACCACATGCAGTATCTTATGGTCCGCTCTTACAATCCTGATGGGAAGGAGTTCAACCATCCCATGGAGAATCCCGACGATACCGAGCATGAGCATATGTCAGGACATGCCTTGATGGCAACAGCAGCACCGTATTCCCACGTCATGCACAAACCTACCGAAAAGTATCCTCATCAAATGCCTGAAGACCTGGATAACCCGACTCTTATCAAGTTACTCGACCTCAGCAATCGCCTCCCTCTCGATCACCAAGGCGAGATCACGCCTGTCATGGCCTGGAAGCTTATATATTTGAACGAAAGGGTACGAGACCTTAGCAAATTCGACTTCGAACGGATCAAGACCAACTTGGTCACCAAGGTCAGATGCTATGGGTGAGTGAAAATGGCGTAATCTTCCTTGCAGAAGTGTCTCTAACGCTTTCAGCTTCGGTGCCGTCTTGGAAGAATTCGAGGTCTGTGACGCCCTCAATGGCATACTGGCAGAAAAGGACGGTCAATTGATGCCTGTACTGGATCAGAAGATGGCAGCGCAACAGATCTCGGTCCATTGATTGTCTTGATGATATCTAATTTCCATCCGTTGGAGCGGAGAGCAATTTCGAAAAGACATGGGGAATGTGACGACGTATGCATATTATCATTATCTAATGACGAGCTTTCGTTTTGAGTAGATGGAGAAATCCTTCATCCACTCCAATTTTCATACTGACAATCACAACCGCCGGAGCCGCCGTCAATGCCAAAATCTGTCTGGTCCCCGTCACGCTTCTGGACACTTTCTTCATCGCTGGCAGGCACTGTAGCGGCGTTGACCAAGGAAGAGCCTCTCTTCTCATCGATCCATGTCTTGACGTTGCTCATGACTCGATGTCCTTCATCAAGACCATAACAATACACGCCCTTCTTGTCTGCAACCCCACCATGACGATCGATCGTGATCGTGATGGGCAATGGAAAGGACCCAGGTGCACTCATGTTGTTCGCTGATGCGTTGCTAGCCACGACATCCGGGCCACTGGCGTTCAACGAGGTGACGGTGCCTTTCTTGGTCCAGATTTGCACAAGCAGTCTCGTCTGAGAGAATGTACATACGGCAGAGGCGTCGCGAAGCGCCACATTGCCAGTAATACTGGTATCAGTGTTGTTGACTCGAGACGTGTCTCCTGAGCCACTCGTGTAGATCGTGCGATCAAAGTAAGAGTAAAATCCATAGTGTTCACTGCCTTGGCCACGATTGTAAAGCCGTAAATGTTGGGCCGACACGAGTGGATACAAGGCGTCCTCGACTGGCTCTCCTTTCGATTTTGTCGCAGCGGCAGGTGGGACTTGGTTTGGCGCGGAAGTCGACGCATTCTTCGCCGACGACTCCTGGCCCGATCTGTCAGGATACGGGTAAGTCCAATCCGAATCACGCTTGCGTAGTGTTGACTCGGGAATGGCGGCCGTGTCCAGCAGTGACAAGTAGAATGGAGTCTCTTCCCCGTTGTATGGCTCAGTCACATTATCTGTGGTTCGACCGAGGAAGTTCTGATCAGCTTCGCTTGGTGGTGATGGGTTGGCAGAATACAAGCTGCTTGACCAGCTGCTTCGTTTGACGAATCGATGCAGCCTGCTGCCATCTTGCCATCTCTTTGCGGGATTTGTTGTTGCAGAAGCCAATTCCGTCTCGTTGTGAGGCAGTGTACCGTTGCGAAATCTGATTTCCAACCTGAATTTCGGAATGCTACCACTGGATGGCCCGGGAGCTGCACAACTCCACAACGCCGATGGCGAGACGCATGAGTCGGTATCCCGAGTCTTCTGCGCTTGTATGACTGTGCTGATGCCAACAGCTATAGCTGGAAATCCGGTGAGATTCAGCCATGTGGCTTGTACTGCGATGTCGCTGTGATTCTGCGGGATGAAGACAACGAGCAGTACCACAAGGATAAGCAGTGCGATGCCAAAACTAGTAGCAAGCAACCAGAAGAATCGTCGATACCAGGGCCGCGCTGAAACCTCAACCTCACAGCTTCGGATAGTAAGCTGACCAAATCTGTCGGTACCGAGCCGTGGCTTTTCACTGAGATGTACTGGCGGCGGGAATAGCTCTTGTTCAGACGTTATTCCAAGACCATGTGAGTCCTGCCTGACGCGAGCTGGCCTCGACCTTGGCTTCTCAGGCTGTGACTCTTCGTCAGAGTGGGCCATGGTCGCGGCTGCAAGCCCAAGTTCGCGCTCGGCCGGAGCCGGCTCGTCCTCTATCTTCCTCTGCAGTGCAACGAATTGAGCAACGTGGGCATCCTGAATCTTAGGGGTTGCTGACAGAGGAGATAAGGTCGAGTCCATTGGAGTTTGCGGCTGTCTGCGATCTTGAGACTTCATTGTGCTTGGCGGTGTCTTCAGTTCTTCTGCTGATGGCGTGGAAAACAACACACCTCTTACTAGAGGTGTTGAAGGAGCTCTTGGTAAGTTTCGTTGCTCCACCTCAAAGGCTTCCTCTGCTTCCAGCGCGGCCTCCATCACAGTCGGAGTGTGGGTCATCCTGGAAGCACTCAATGTTGGACCGTGACCGGGATTGAAGACACTCTGAGAGGGACTCCAGCCCTGAAGATCTCCTGAGATATCACGATTGCCAGACAGGTCCAGGCTGGGGAAATTGCGGTTTGGATTGTAGTATGACGCCGCTTCTCCGGTCTTTGGGATGGTGTAGATGTTGAGTTTGGGGGCATTTGCGTCGAGAGCGCCAGGAGCAGTCACCGATCGCGTTGGCAGGTGTCTGCCGAGGATCCCAGCATTAGCGACATGTGAGCACTCACCAGGAGCAGATCGCAAACCATCATCGTCCGAGGCACGGTTGAGAAACATTGCTCCGCCGTGGCTGTCAACATGGGCCATTTCAGCGGCATGTTGCAGGACTGGTACTCTTTCGACATCGTGCTCTGACGTCGATGGAGAGCGGCAAAAGAAGGTTCCATGCCCGCTTGATTTAGCTGAGAATGGGGAAGTGATGATGTTCCACCACTAATTGGAGAGCAAAGAGTGTCAGCACAATATGTCAGGCAATCGTGATATCGTCCTTGTATGTACTCACTCCCCTGCTGCGTCTCGGTGTTGGCAGACCTGCCGTAGATCGTTTGGACTGGGAAACAGCGTCTTGGTGGGCTACAGTCGATGGAGCAGCATCCTCGAAAAAGGTCGTAGCAGAATTTCTTGTGAAATCCGAGAATCGAGATCGTAAATTGCATTCATTGAAAAACAAAGGCAGTGGTGGCATCGGAGGTGTAGCTGTGGTATTAGGCCTTGGATATTGTTGTGTGTTTCTTGAGTAAACACTCGAGGCAGGTCTAACATTTTTCACCTGAGATTCATCTTGGGGTGAAAAGCGATTCTTGGCTGGTGTGATGACGATCATTGGCGTGTTGATACCTCGAGAATCGTGGTTATACCGGCTAGGACCAGTGCCTTGGACCTGAGCTGGAGAACGAGCCCACAATAAACTTGATTGTGGTGTGGTGTCATTTGAAATGATCGATGGTGAAACAGATATACCGATCGGAATGGCACGGTCTGATGGCGAGACATCCTGATTGAGAACCAGAGGCTTCGGCCGCAGCCCTCTGATTCGCTTGCCAGCCGGAGGCACAAGAGCTTGCTGGTCTGGTTGCGCGGAAACTACACCCTTGCGACTGCGGACAGATCCATTGGAGCCCTTGATATGTAGGATTGCTTGTCTCGGCCCAGTTGAGATCGGTGTCAGACCTCCCAGGAGCTGCCTGAGACTCTGTTTCTTGGTTGTGGCATTCTTTCTCGCCTTTGACTCTTCAAAGCTGACGAAACTGAGTTCTGGTACGCGAGACTCGGAAGGGAGTGGTCCATTCGAAGTGAATTGAGTGTCGATCCTGAGCTTTCCAAAAGGTCGGGCGCGGCATTCAGGCTCTGAGGACGTCTGCTTGCTGCCGATGCTGTACATGCCTGATGCGACTTGCAAGAATAGCCAGTGACGAGTGTGATAGGAGCGGCGTTGCGTCTAGCAGCCTGTCAAGAGATTCGTGCCAGACGAAACAACGCAAAACGAAGGACAGAAGCGCACCCAAGGAAAATCGTGACCAAGGAAAGCAAACGCGCAAGAACAAAGAAAATGGTCGGCAGGCAGTATAGTAAAGAGACAAGTTGGAAGTCAGAGGTCGAAGATGTATCCAGGCCCCAAGATCGATCAAAGTGGCTAAGTCCAAACACGCTGTAATCCACTGTCTCATTGGACTCCATCGAGAGCTCGATCGTGTGCAACTTGAGACGCCCGAAGAGTGGAAGTAAAGAAGCAAATTGATGACAGTCATGGATCAAGTCTGAGGTCAACGCGGCACGGAGAGCGCTGTGCCAATGGAGCGTTGCTTGTGTAGCAGTGGTAAGCGCCTGCTTTAACCGCCCAGTCCGGCCCGAACAGGTCAATCTAAATGCATCTCGACTCTCGTTACTTGTTCTACAGATGCCGCATGCGGTCGTGAAAGGAGACATCTGGTGGCAGGATAGTGAACTATATTTCTGTCGGTGCTGAGGTCAAGATGGCATTCGAGCGAAAAGCAGAACAGACTTTGGTCGCGGAGAAGCTCGGAGAAATATTGAGCCGATCCGCTGCATATTCAAAGTCCGACTACCACAACCAGCTCCCAACCCATAGATTTTTTTCTTCGAGTCCTACCTTAACGTTAACTTACTGCCTATCCTAGCTAGCTATGCCTCCCAGAGCATCTAACCTGCGGATGCTATTGAGCACAGCAGGGCACTGCTACTTGCTGAGGTCTGTCCTTACGATGAAGTGTAGAACTACCACCATCCGTGCATACACCGATTGCAGGCCACGTTATGCAGGAACACATACATACGTGGCAGGCACTGGCAGCAGCTATGCATATACCGAGACGATGACTTCTGTACCTACAAGTACACGTAGCCCTGTTCACCGAGGCACGTGAGATTGAGCCGCACGAGCATGACGTATGACGAAGGGCAGTTCTAACAATTATAGGCTAGGCCAACCCACGCAAGAGCGAACCCTACCAAGAACTCTGTTTCATATTTCTTCGAAGAACTCCTCAAGGTTCATGCACATTCCCATTCCCTTTCTCAAAATCAAGAAGAAGGTTCATTGGATTGACTCTCCCTCAGAGCCATCGAGGATCATGGACGTAAGCAATGGGGGACCCAAAGAAATCCAAGGGTTGGCTTTGACAATGTTTGAACAGGGCTTCGCGACCTACACCGCCGGCACCTCCGCCTACCTTGCCGTCCAAGCCGTCCCTCTCCTACTCTCACCGCGAATGATCGTTGGCATGCTCGCGAACGAAGCGCACACCACGACTGATATCGAGACATATTTCGGACGAGCTCTATCCCTAGCCCTCCTTACTCTATCCCTCCTCAACCTCGTTTTGAGCGGTGTCCTACCCGTGGCATCTCAGATGACCGAGACCGAAGTGGAGAACCCGTATGGCTATCCCACAGCGGTAGTTACGACCATATATCACGCGCTCTCGGCATTCTATCTGTATACGCAAGTCACGTACGGCTTCAGCTTCGGCTTTGGAAGTGGTTTGGTCGCCAGTAGCACGTTGTTCTGCTTTGGAATCTGGGTTTGTGTCTTTGGAGGAGAAAAAGCTATAACGTCAAAGACCACAGGGGCGGATAAGCGAACCTCGAACTTTCCATTCACCAACGCCGAGGTGAGTAGTGCACAAGTGATATTTTTACCGGTCTTGTCACAATTCGCTAACGAAATTCGCAATTCCAGAGCTCGAGGGAGAGGAAAAAGGAAAGCAAAAGGAAGTCCACCTCCTCGAAAACGAGATAGCGTGCTAGATTAGTCACAATGAAGGTCAATTTGCGTCTCGCTGCTATTGAGCAGAGTCCCATTCCGAAGCAAAACCACAACGCAACAGGTGACGCTGAATAGTCAGAAGTGCTTGTCGTTTGGGGATAAAGTGTCGCTCGGAGAAGATGACTCCAGGGCAGACACGCATGTCTAAGGTATACACTAAGTCGATTGTGCTTGGTCGCTCCTTCTCAGACCGGAGTAGGCTGCTCCGTCGCTTTGGCCGGTGTGTTCTGCATGGACCGCATCCGAACCCGCTCCTCGTACTGTTCCATCTGAGCGTCCAAATAATTATCGTATGGGTCCTTGTCGCCATCAAAGCCCATCGCAGGCGGAGTGGGCGTCCTTCCTGCTCGTGAATCTGCTTGCTGGGATTGCAGTTGCTTCCGACGCCATTTAGGCTCTCCGCGCGTCCAGCTCAGTGCCTTACCAGGTTGAACGTCTTTCTCCATCGCCCGCCGCACATTTTCGTGGACGTCTCGAAGTAGACCCTCCCTCTCGGCATCCGCTAGCTCCGCCTCCATGACACCATCCAGCAGAATCTCCTTCAATTGCCATTCTTCGCGTTTTTGACGCTCTAGTTCCTCGACTTCCTGCCTAAGCTCTTCGCTGTGCTTTTGCGCCCAATGAACCTGTCGCCTTAGTAATCGCATGAGCTGATCGGCAGATATCGCTGACTCCCATGCCGTAAAATGTATGTCGGGAGGGTAGTGGATCATGAATCCAGGCTGACCAGTGATGGGATGATGTGCTGGAATGTATGTTATATTATCGTTCACGGGCGAGGGGTCAATTTCATTGCCATCCTCGTCATGGGTAGGTCCAGGATCCTGCGAGGTGGAGGCAGACTTAGCGCTACCGTTGGTGAGCTTGCCTTTCCCACCCTTGCCTTTGGCTGCCACAGCAGGCACTTGCTCTGCTCCTCGCGCAGCCTCCGGCTCATGGACAGTCCGCATGTGTTTCGCAAGCGCGTCCGAGCGCGTGAATGCTTTATCGCACTCTGGAAGAGAGCAATAGTATGGTTTCTCCTTGGTGTGACTGCGCATGTGTGCTTTGAGCGCGTACCCAGAAGGGTGATTGCTTGTCTTTTTTTGACATTCGCCCCATTCACACACATACTTAGTCTTCTTCGGTCCTCCCGTTGCGCAATGCGTGCCCTGCACATGGTCCACCAGTTCGTCATTGTTCCGTGCCGAACCAAATTCGCAGTCTCGCCAGAGACACTGTGTCTGGGCTTGATCTCGCAGGCTATATTCGTCGTCCTCTGGCGGACCTTCAGCATCGCTGTACCCGTCCTCGGACAGGGAGATATTGTCGTCTTCTTCGTGGGGATGGGATGCCGGCGCCAGGTTCTCGGAATGGGTTGCGAGTGAAGATTGTGCAGTTCTGCGCCTCTTGGCTGGAGGCTCTGATATTTCGGGATGCATAATGTCTACGCTGGGTCTCGATGAAGGGCCAGGAGTGCTATTTGTGTCGTCGTAGTCCTCGTTCTCGCTCGGCGGATCACTGAGATCCGAATCGCTGGTGTCGGCCATGTAGGATCGTAAGCGCAAAGGTAGCGCGGCCAGCACACAGTCCAGTCAAGTCAAGAAATACAGATCACTTGGTGGGTGTTGGTGCGCGAGTGTGTGAAGCTGTCACGTTTGCGCGTGGAGTAGCATGTGGGGCGCATAGCTGAGCACAGGCGAACTTCTGGGACCGTCACATGAAACACTCTGAGCTCACGCTTCACGGCTTCTCCATAGCCAACTATCATTTATGCATTGGGTATCTAAATGTTTGACTGCAGTATCAAGGAACCTACGCCCTTGCTGAATTGAAAAGAGCACCATTAACATGCACGCATCCCCCTCAGTGGGGCCTCACGAGTGACCATTCACAGCGCCATTGGTGATTTTATCGGCGACAACGACTTTTTCAAGCGCTTGTCGGATATCTGCAACCAGATCGTCCTGATCCTCGACGCCGCATGATATCCTGACCAGGTCATCAAAGACACCAGCTGCCTCGCGACTCTCCTTTGGAATGCCCATGTGAGTCATACTGGCTGGCACTTCGCACAAACTTTCAATGCCTCCCAGAGACTCAGCGAGTGTGAAGATCTTTGTGGCCTCGCAAAAACGGTCTGCTGCCGCCTTGCCACCTTTAATCCTGAATGAAAGCATTCCACCGCCCATGCCATTTCGGTGCTGTTTGATGGCAATCTTGCGTTGTCGATGTGAATTCAGTCCGGGATAGTTTACGGCAATAACATGCGGGCTGGTCTCGAGCGCTTCCGCAACAGCTTGCGCATTTTTGCTGGCCTCTCTTGCTCGCAAATGTAAGGTCTTAGCTCCACGATGAGCGAGCCAGCAGTCGAAGGGGCTGGGAACAGCACCTATGGCGTTCTGCAAGAACTTTAATCTTTCGTGCAGCGAATCTGAATTGTATGCCGCAACTCCCATCAGCACATCTGAGTGTCCATTGATGTATTTGGTTACACTGTGGACAACGATGTCTGCACCATGATCAAGCGGATTCTGTACGTAGGGCGACATGAATGTGTTGTCAACCACGACCATGACTCCACTCTTGTGCGCAACATCGGTGACGAGCCGGATGTCCGTCAAGGAAAGAGTCGGGTTTGACGGTGTCTCGATCCAGATCAGCTTCGTGTCTGGTGTGATCAACTCTTCAATATCCAGCTCGATGCTAGGCGTGAAAATTACTCGCACGCCGTGTGCTGATGCAACCTTGGTGAAATATCTGTGAGTGCCCCCGTAGACGTCTGAGATTGAGACGACATGGCTACCTGCAGCCAAGCTCTGCAAAATGATTGCTGTTGTTGCTGACCCCGATGCAAATGCCAGGGCATACTTTGCCTTTTCGAGCGCTGCTATCGAGTTTTCAAAGTTCCAACGATTCGGGTTCGAGGATCTGGTGTACTCATGGTCGCCGACAGGAACACCAACCTGTACATGGGATGGCAGCGATCAGTAAATGTCCAAAAACACAGGATCTGTCATGCCGATCTTACCGACCGCTGGGCAAAGGTGGTGCTGAGAGAGATTGGTTCAATGACAGCTCCCGTCACTGGATCATGTGGTGAACCAGCGTGGACGGCGAGCGTGCCAAACTTGTGCACGGGAGAAGGGGCGCGTGGAGGCGTGTCAATGGGAGCTTGGTCGTTGAGTTCTGGCAGCGTCATGATTGTTCCCGTTCGGCCTGGCTGGCGAGCTGGCGAGTCGCGACAATGTCTGGCGGAAAGGTGTGGCAAGGATGTTGGCGGGCGCTGAAGCACGCGGGGCAATAAGTTGGAGAAGATTGTGTGGCTGATAATACCTAGGTATTAACACGACTGTGCTCGGCGGGTTGTACGGTGCTGTCGCAGAAAGAGACGTAGGTATGCTTAGAAAAGTTGATTAGCAATGCAGGCTGGCGCAGTGATGCTGTGGTGACGGCTATTTGCAAATTGCGTGATAAAGCAAAAATGCGAGGTGCGATGCTATTCTAGTTCTATGCCGAGGGACGGAAGGATGGATGACATTATGATAATGCACTGTCGATTGCCGTCGCAACAGACAATGAGAGTCAGGCTAGCAGGTGGCGTGAACAATGTATATCATGAGTCTTTTAGACTCTGCGTTCCTGCGTGGTACTTGCAGGCTGCTTTGATATGCAATTGCGCCATCGGAGACCCCTATGATTTTTCGACCGAGGCCGCTGTCTGCATGAGTAGACTCGGTAGAGGTATCCTGGCCGCAACGACGCTTGTCCTCGTCAAGCTGCTAGTAGCAATATCCGAGGAGACGTAGCTGGAGTGTGCAGTGTCCCAGTCTCCCAGATGACCATGTGATCATACAGTAACGACTATTTGGTTGCACAGTACTCGAGACGGAGAGAGCCCCGAACAGTTATGGTGGAGCATCGCCATTGGTCAAACATTGACAAGGCTTGCGTGTTCGTGTTCCTCACCTCCTGACAGTAAGCAATGCTGTCCCACCATGATTACTGAAGATTGGAGTCGCTTATTCCCTCCTCCTCTTTGGACATTAACACCGTTCGTGGCTTGACGCTTGCCAGGCTGCAAGTGTCCAGCAGCCGCCGTGAGTGATGCAAATTCCTGCGGCGTGCGCTGGCCGTCTGCCACCCAGGATGCAGGTGATAGCGGCGGCAACACTCGTCTTGCTTTCCTTCTATTTCCTTCTCACACCCTCGGGAATACATCGACCATTGGGCATTGCCAGGTGGCAGCGAATATCCGCCCCATTGCATGCTCCGAACATCACCTTGGACATCGAAATCCTGAAACAGCTCGAAGTGCCAGCAAAGTTTTCCTATCAGAGGCACTGCATCAGCGCTAGAGAGAGAAATGGTCTGACGAGAGAATCTCTGGTAGAAATACAAGACCCGGTATTTGCTGGCGCCAGACCTGTCGACATCAGCCTGGACGATGATTTCCAGCCTCAATCGCATTCCCAAAGTATATTGCCGCCCTGCCAGACGGCCGTCGAGATCGATGTGCCAGAGTTCTCTTCTCATGTGTCCGGCAGCACCGAGGCTCTGATGCTGGGCGTGGCGACTACACTGAAGCGTATCGAGCAGAGCTTGCCAACATTCTCGAGATGGCTGTCCAATACTGGATCGCCGCTTCTCGTCTTGCTCGTGGACCACGCAGATCTCAGCAAGATCGAAGCAGACCTACAACGCGTGCGGAGTCAGGCCGAGGCACTTCGAATAGAGCTCATCTTTGAAGATTACCAGCATACCTTTGAGCATGACAGTGAAGGTCTAAAGAATTTTGGACTGGCTACTGCACTTGACAAGCATCGTCGAGAGTCTACTCAGTGGTTCGGCATCATCGACGATGATACCTTCTTCCTCTCACTGCCGCACATGCTGGATGCGTTACAACCTTTCGATCAAGGCAAGAAATGGTACATCGGAGCTTTGACTGAAGGTCATACCCGTGTTGCGAAGGAAGGCTTTAAAGCCTGGGGTGGTGCTGGCTTTTTCATTTCGCCACCTCTTATGCGCACTTTGGCTGAGAATGCTGTGGAGTGTACTCCCCTCGACAAGTTCTTCGGTGACATCCTGTGGAGAGATTGTATCATGGAGGTGACCTCACCAACTGTACATCTAACGGAATTACGCGGGCTTAACCAGATGGATTTGTGGAACGACCTCTCTGGCTGGTATGAGGCGGGCTTTTCGCCCATCTTGACCGTGCATCATTGGAAGAGCTGGCACTTCTATCCAGTTGCCATGGCTCACATCGTATCAGACGTCGCGGGCCCGGACTCTTTCTTGCAACGCTATCTGTTCGGCAATAGTACTGTTCTCACAAACGGCTACAGTATATCTGAGTATCCCACGGGCTTGCCAGACCTCAACCTTGTAGAGCTCACAATGACAGAAGATGTTAACGTCATGCGCCCGCCGCCGCAGCTAGAATTCCACCACAGCATGGGACACACCCGGCCGGCACTGGAGCTCGGGAGAGACAAGATTCAGTGGAAGTTCAAGCACTCCGTGATAAGCTCTGAAGGCACTGTCAGGCAATTCTATGTCAAGAATGAGAACGATCAAAGAGAAGCCAGTGTCATCGAGGTAGACTGGTCGAGGTCTTAAGAAGAGATCAATGCGTCTCTTTCGCCCTTGCCCGCAAACGAGCATCTTTCTTCCAAAATCATCATATGTATCGACCGCCGGCGAAGCTATTGCTGGTAAGAGGTCTATCCTGGCGGAATGACGTTCGAATGGCAATATGACGCTTTTGAGAGGGTTCGGAAGGTACAACATTGATGGAGGAAGGTGCTTCAGATCGCAGCATCGAAGAGGAGCTTTTGTTTGGTGGAATCTTGCTGTCTTGTGGACAGCGACATCTAATGCTGGATTGGAGTTCAGATGATACCCATTAAGCAGTTACATGTGAGCGCATGGTGCATGGAAGGTGTTTGCTTGAAAGGCAGTCATTTATAGCGTAATGATAGTCGGAATCGGTATTCCTGCAACGCGGCATCATATCACGGCTGCGTGCCTTTTCATCTCAAGTTGGCCAGATGCTCGTCAGGCAAATGCATGTGGATTAATCTACAGCTGTCAATCAATCGCCGTCGCGTCGCCAAGAAGCCTCAGCCCTACGCTTCCTCATCGTCGGCGAGCCCATGGTTGACCTCCTATTCCACTTTCTCTTCGATCCACCTTGCACGCGCAGGCCATTATTCTTGTTCGACTTTGTACACTTCAGTATTTCCTCCACGATGACTATGCGATGATCATGGACTCGAAGTTTCGCGGCCGAGACATGACGTGGGCACCGAAATCGCGTAGGATCATGCTGGTGGTCGCCGCTGTGGCCTTGTTCGCTGTTTACTATGTCTATTCCCACGACTGGAGCCAGAGACCTTCCGAAACATACTCATCACAGACCTCATGGTCAGACAGTGACCGTAGCGGTCCGGTCAAGGGCGACTGGCAGTGGAAAGCGGACCGCGATCGCAATAACCATTCCTTGACCTCCCAGCAATGTCACCAGGCATTTCCAGATCTCTACAGCGAGATATACCGATCGCAAGCGTATTGGCGGGATCGACTAGGACCAACTGGGAAGTTGACTGAAGAGAATTGGGGCTTGAAATGGAGCAATGATGGCGGTCTAAGAGCAATGATATGGGAGGGAAAGCTCTACATAATTGAGTCTCGTGGGCTCAATCATTTCTTACATTGGAAAGAGAGATCGCATGCGACACTGCATAATATTCAGCGTGCAATCATAGGCGCGCGGGAGCCGATCCCAAATATCGAGTTCAGCATTAAGATCAACGACAACATCGAGCTCACGAATGAGCACCCGAACAACACGGTATGGAACTTCAATCGGGATGTGCACGATGAAACAATGAAGCAGGTGTGGTTGATTCCAGATTTCAACTTCTGGGCTTATCCACGCGTCGCCGGCGCGTACGGCGACTTCCAGCGACAAGCCATTGACTTCTACGATGACTACAACTCAAAAACACCCAAGCTTGTTTGGCGAGGCACAATAGATTTCAACCCCGAAATTCGGCTGAAGCTGCTCGAGCAGACTGGCGGAAAGAGTTGGTCTGACGTCCACAAGGTCGCGGAAGATGTACATGACGAGGAAGCAACAAAATGGAGGATCAGTATGCCAGACCATTGCAAGTACAAATTTGCAGTGCATACAGAGGGAACAACCTGGTCAGGCCGCTTGAAGTACCTGCTCAGCTGTCATTCCACAATCATCATCCATCCTTTGAAATATACAACACATCTGTATCATCTCCTGGAAGCTGAGGGACCGAATCAGAATTACGTTAGATGCGAGAAAGACTGGAAAGATCTTCCGTCAACCATGGATGACTTGCTCGCAAATCCTCCGAAAGCAAAGAAGATCGCAGATAATGCCGCTGCCAAGTTCAGAGACAGATACTTTACGCCCGCTGCGCAGACCTGTTACTTCAGAGAACTATTCAAGGTCTGGTCGGACATGACGCCTACGCCCAGCCCATACGTAGAGAACAAGCTACCTGATGGCACAACAGAAAAAGTGTGGCGCGGTATGACTTATGAGGAATACGTGTAAGTCTTCGAACCCACGTCGATCCGTTGAAATGATTCTGACTTTGCCATAGATTCTGGGACAAGGGCTATAACGATTGAAGCTGATCGGAAGCAGACGAGCAACATCAGCCAGCATGGTAACTGCCTAAGATAGCGCAGGTCTGGTATGTTTGCGCGGCGTGACCCGCGTTGGTTGATCCGTGAACAGTCGGCGCAAGAACTTGATTTAAGCAGGCATTGCGGTTTTGGATACGTTTTTCCTTAGCATGGCGTCCGGGCATTTGGGAATGTGGATACCAGCAGGCGGGAAACCTGAAAATAAGTGTAGCAAGATCAAGCGTGTGACCAATTCAATATTATCAACTCTGCTCTCCATGCCAAGACCACTTATTACGTAAGCAGACCTCGACTTTGGCCAAGCCTGTGCAATTTGGACATTTACACCAAACGCTTCAAGATTGAACAACATGACACAAGCTCCGAGCATTGATGTCTTACTGAATCTGGTGCCAGAAAGACCGAGCGTGGTTCTTGAAAAGTTGCAGGCGCACCCGGCATTGGCTGACAGACAGGACGGACACGGATATTCTCTTGTCCATGCTGCAGCTTCATACGGCCATTCAGACCTTCTGCAGGCATTGGTGAGGGATTTCAAAGTTGATCCAAATATCAAGGACGAGGATGGGGAAACGGCGTTATTCAGCGTAGATGGAGAATCAGCGGTCCAAATCACGCAGCAACTGCTCGCTCTCGGCATAGACATCAACCATCGCAACAATGACGGACAAACCGCTGCTGAGAAACTAGACGATGAGGACGAGCAGCCTATGGTCTCTGCATATCTCAGGCAAGTAGTCGCAGGGTCAGGAAGGGCAGTGGCTAGCGACCAAAATCAAGCAGTCACGAATGGTGAGCAGAATGGCGTTCACCCTCCACCACCTTTGCCTCAAGGTCTCGAGCTCAACGTCGGTACCATGATGCCTTCAGAGGCAGGCGAAGAACCAGATCCAGAATTTCGAAGACGAATCGAAGCATTGGCCGCTCGAAGTGATTTCGAGACCGAAGCAGGACAGCGAGATCTACGCAATCTGGTCTCGGACGCTCTCTCTGGCATCACCAATGAAGGGAGAGGTCCCCCAGCGACACGAAGACGAGTGGATTGACAAGGCTCCAGGGAAGTCGGAAAACTATTCATCCACAGCTTCGCGCCACCTCACGTCTCTGAAAGACGCACGTGAGCGCAAGACCTAGATGCAATCACAGCAGATTTGGCGATCCGGAATATCTACGGTTAATCTTCAAGCCGCACGATACTCGGACCTTTGTCGAGCACATGGGCAGGAATGCACAGATCCGAGAGCTCCACAGCGAAGGTTATGGACGTGCTCAACTACCGGTATCGAAAGAAGGGCGCCTGAATTCTGCCGAAAAGCACGAATCATGTTCAACCACAGAAAATACAGCATGCTCGCGTGAGTAGATAAGGGCTGCGCCGCGCATACAAAGATGTTCCAGAATTGTCGGTTGCGTTAGTTCAGATCCGTCCTTTCCATATGAGTCGCAGGGACAGAACAATCTGCTGCGACAAAACTAGAGCTCGGCAACCTCGTATTGATATTTGCCCGAGAGTCTTGGAAGCACATCTCTTGCTTTGCGGGGTCAACGCGCGATGCTACCATGCGAACGTGGGTTAGCAAGGGTAAGGATGCACTCCATGTGGAGGACTTGGGGATGGAAGAGTCCATTCGCATCGCATTTTGGTTGCGTTCACGAGGTTGGGCGCCTGTCATTCGGTAGCCAAACCAATCCTTGACGTGGCCAGCGGACATGTGACAGGCCAATTGGCGGCTGAACTGGTAGTGTATGCCGCATACCATTGAGCGAAACACCGCGTTTTACACATTTCCTCCTTCACACAGTTCTCAGGCTCTCATCAAAAGTTGCCCCGAAAAGAGCAGGATCTGTCGCGGCGTCTCATCAATTGCACGCCAACATTCTGCCAAACATGGCCATCTTCAAGAAACAATCGCTCAAAACAGGCAACACAACCAGAACAAATGCTTCAGAGCTCACACTCCGGCAGTCAATATGTGCGTTCGCCACCACCTTCAGCACTCGACGAGACATGAATGTACTGACAACCCCATCAACCAGACCCACTATGCTTGGTGACAATATTATTCTTCCTATGGGGCTTCTCCTATGGACTCGTGAGTAAAATCTAGGGAGTGCATGCGAACGTTGGCGAGGTCGTATGTCAGCACAAGTCCCAGTGCATCGCAGAGCACTTCAGTAGCCTTCTGCAAAATGCCCGAGCCCCCAAGGGGTTATGTTAGATATTCTCGCCAGCGGTCGATGCGCCCTTCCTCTAGCTGCGTAAAATATTGCCACTGACATACTGTCGTGAGATTAGCTTGACACCTTGAACAAACATTTCCAAAACACTCTGGGCATCACGAAAGCTAGATCAAGTGGACTCCAAGCTGCGTATTTCGGCGCATATCCTCTGGCCTCCCTAGGGCACGCGAACTGGTTGCTACGCCATTATGGTTACAAGATTGTATTCATCTGGGGCCTGTGCCTGTACGGAATCGGTGCTTTGGTCGCTTGGCCATGTATTCTCCATCGCTCGTTCGGCGGATTCTGTGCTGCCATTTTCATCATCGGTAATGGTCTTGGGTCGTTGGAAACGGCGGCAAATCCTTACATTACCGTCTGTGGCCCGCCGAGATACTCAGAGATGCGTATCAATCTATCGCAAGCCTTTAATGGTATTGGAACTGTGATTGCGCCAGTACTTGGATCTTACGTCTTCTTTAAGGACACCGGCGATAGCACGGATTCGTTGAAGAACGTTCAGTGGGTGTATCTTGCCATTGCCTGTTTCGTGTTCGCTCTGTCGGTCGTGTTCTACTTGTAAGTGGCAAACACACGGCCTGATCGTCGATTCGGTTTCTGACATAGTCTAGCTCTCCAATACCAGAAATCACCGATGCAGACATGGAGTTCCAAGCCGAGGAGACCCATGCTGGAAGCAGTGATCAGTCCTTTTGGAAACAACACAGACTCTTCCACGCCGCATTCGCTCAATTCTGCTACACGGGAGCTCAAGTAGCTGTGGCTTCATACTTCATCAATTATGCAGTAGAAGCTGGACGATCCGATAGTGTCGCCGCACAGCTTCTTGCTGGAGCGCAAGGTTCCTTTGCCATTGGACGCTTCGCTGGTGTGGCACTCATGAGATTTATCAAACCTCGATGGGTATTCTTGGTCTACCTGTCCATGTACGCTCTCATTTCCCATTCACCTGTAGAGAAGCCTCTTCTGACCGTGTCTTCACAGGTGCATCGTATTCATCTCTCCGGCCGTTGGCCTCGAACACGGAAATTCCGGCATAGCAATGCTCTACATAACACTATTTTTCGAATCCATTTGCTTCCCAACCATCGTCGCCCTTGGCATGCGTGGACTCGGGAGACACAGCAAGCGCGGGTCGGGATGGATCGTTGGTGGAGTCTGTGGAGGAGCAGTTGTGCCGCCAGCAAGTCTCACCGTTCCAAGGCATTTCTCTGCATGGATCATTTGCTGACTCACATCCTTAACGTTCTATAGGCTCTAGGCGCGGCAGCAGATTCATCAACCACAGCCCGTGCCATGGCCGTTCCACTCGCATTCTTCGTGTTAGCCTGGACATACTGTTTCTCCGTCAACTTCATTCCGGCATACAGAGAGCCTGCTGATAGATTGGGGACTGCGGAGATTGGACTGAATGATGTCGCCCCGGTCAAAGATGTTGAAAGTGGGAGCAATGGAGGCAGCGGACATGAGGCGGACATGCTGGAGGGCGAGGTCGAGAAGGATAAAGGTGGTGTGGTGCATCAGGATAAGGAGGCTGGGACTGCTGAGATTCAGGAAGTCAAGAACTGATGGTAAGAATTTGGACAATGCATGGAAGCGCGGGATGATTTGCAAGTGCCCTGTACGAATGAGAAAGGGTCGATCAGAGTCCGCACTCACGCCGAAAGCAGTGGAGAAGTATAGTAGTGGTCCTTCTATAAAATGCATTATATGTGGCTTTTTTGGCATACTCATGCGGTTTTGATCGCCGATGCGAGTGGCCTTTGGCTGCAAGGAGATAATTGCGGTTATGCTGATGGTATGCAAACTACCCTCTGACCTCTACGCCAACTGTGTCATCTTCAAGACAGAGGTTGGGTTATCGTTTCTATCAAATAGTAATGGTGTGCCATGTTCATTTAGTCATCGTCGTCGTCCTCCAAGCCGAAGACACGTTTCTTTGTGGCAAGCTCCTCCAGCAACGAATTCAGACGTTGTATCTCACGCTGACGCAACAACTGATTGGTCATAGCGTTCGATTTCTGCCTTGATCTCTCGACTTCCTTCTCCAGGTCCGCAACTTCTTCGAGCTGCTGTGCTCGCTCTGCTACCTTGGCCGCCGCATCTTCGTCAATAACATCTGGAGAGTCTTCGTCGTCTTCATCGGATTCTTCGTCATCGGATTGCTCGCCTTGCGTATCGGCCATAGGCGTCGCGGCGGGGGTGGCATCGGTGTCTTCCGCCATGGCGTTCTCTACCGCAGCCATCGATGCAGCTTGATCAGCTATGGGTGCCGGTGAATCACCGACAAGCTGCGAAATGCCCCCTTCTTCCACATCTTCGTCAAACATGGCTTGCATCTTGGCTTCGAGATCCTCATCTCCTTCGGCATCTTCATCGCCTTCAGCGTCGAGATTGAACTCATACTGTTGACCGTCGCCTTCAATGGTCTCCAGAGCGCCTTCACCATCTTCATCATCCACATACTCCAACTCAGATCGTGGCTCTGAGGCTTGGCGTTGCTCTCGTGCGTCTCCTCTGTGCATCTCCGTTCTGCCTCCCTGCATTTCGCGTTCTTTGTCCGCAGCGATGAGTCTTTCCACTTCCTCCTCGATGTTCATATTTTCGTTGTAATTGAGTCGCTTTCGGAATCGTCGTTTCCGCGCCCAGTGCATGGGTGGCGTGAGGCCATGGGCATATTGGTAGTTGTCCTTGTTGACTTCTCTCGGTAGAGGCATGGCCCTGGCCTCGTCATCGTTGCGACACTGGCCCAGGACGAGTAGCATCTGTGCTATATCTGCCACTTTCCACCAACCTTTCCTGTCGAAGCTCTTCATGGACTCGACAATGCAAGGGAGGTCGACGAGCACGGCAGCGTACATCCTCTGGCGGATAGTGATAACGGCACGACGAAAGCCTTTTTCAATGAACCTCATCTTGACATCGGCATCTCCCTCTAGGGGATGTTGACCAATTTTGCCCTCTGCGATGGCTTGTCGCAAATATTGAGCGTCTTCACCATGCTCCATACGAAGCACGAGTGCCTGCTGGATGGCCGGATCTTTCTCCGTGTCCGAGTCCTCTGAATCATAGCCCACCCCTTTCTGACGCGTGGGAATCTTGCCACGAGCGCGAATGTCGACGAGCTTCGGCTGCGACTTCTTTCTGGTCTGGATGCTGATCTTGGGCGCGCTTGGCCGTTCTAGCGCCGACGTCTGAGGCGGCTTGAGGGAGATCTTGCGAGCGGGACCAGGCGGAGGGGGAGCAGCGCCGCTGGCGACACGCTTTGGAGCGGGCTGACTGTCGCCATCATGGTCGTCGGCCGCGCGCTTCTTGCCCCTGCCTGCGCCTGCGCCTGCGCCTGCGCTCGTGCCATCGGCCTTCTTCGTGCGCTTCTTCTTGTCCAGGGCAGAGCTCGGCAAGGTTGCGGGGAAGGATGAGCCCGACTGTTCGATGGGTGTCGGTGGTTGCGATAGATTCAGCTTGAGCTTGAAGCCGCCGGCTGGTGTTGGCGCGGCGGATGAGGCAGGCGACGGCGCAGCGTGTTGCTGTGCAGACTGATTCTGACCGTCGTGGAAAGCCTGCGAGTTCTGCCGGCCCAGCTTGAGCTTGAGCATGTTGACGGCGCCTGTGCAGTAGGGCGACGAGGGTGAGACACACCGACTACCTCCTACCACACCGAAGGCAGAGGCATGCGTTGTGGATGAGTAGGAGAGGGTGGCAGTGGCAGTGGCAGTAGCAGTGGCAGTGCCAGCAGCGGTGTCATGGATAGGGACAGGGACGGACAGGGACGGACAGGGACAGGGACAGGGATCATGCGGAACGGCGCGCGTAGTGCTGCACGTGACTGTCGCTTGCATTGCGTGCATGTGGTAGCGCCAAGGCGGAGCCACGATGCACGAGCGACTAGTAAGGAGTGGTATGCATAAAAGCGGACGTAGTAGCACGGCGCGGACTTTTGACAACACCGACGCCGTACGTACCACTCTACTACATGGAGAAGTCTAACTAGTTAGGAAGCTACTATACTAGCATTTCTAACTAGTTAGTATAGGAGATAAAAGGAAAGTAAGAATTTTTTTTAAACTCGCTACATTTCTACTATCTATATCTCGCATCTTTAGCCAACTAGTTTTATAACTAGTAATAGACAGGGACAATACTAGAGTCGTACTACACTATATATACAAAAGCATCTTAGACTAATAGGTCTAACTAGTTATTAAGCTAGTTAGAATATAGAGGGTTGCGGCCCTATAGCCGCGGCGAGGGGTAGACTAGGTAGGTAACTAGTTAACGAACTAGCTAGGAGAAGAAGTTAATGTTAGTATAGCTACTACGGAACTTGCATCGCTCTAAAACTAGTTAGTAAATAGGTTAGTAAACTAGGAAGTATCTACCTACTAGTATATTTGTCGTAGGGCGACTCGAAGCCGGCGGTAGCGTTAACGATCTCGTAGGCGCGCCTAAGGTTACGCTACGAACTAGTTAGCTAGCTAGCTACCTAACTAGCATTTAGATTACTTACCTTGCCGCTACTAAGGGTAGGGAAGTCGGGGCGGGCGCGGCCCCCGAGGTTTAGGGGGAGAGGGTTGTCTAGGCTACAAACTAGTTAGCAAGCCGGTTAGAAAGCGAGATTAATAGCTACTTACACGTTAGTCTTATTGATTTTCTTACGTAGAGTCGAGTAGACTCTATTGCGTAAGTCGATAGTATCGGCTATAAGTATCTATAGGGGGCTACAAACTAGTTAGTTTTCAAACTAGTTAGTGAACTAGTTAAGACGTACATCTCTAGAGACGGCGGGTTAACATCGTTATAGCGGATACGGATTGTATTATACTACTCTATAAACTAATTAGCTAACTAGTTATAGACCGGCTCGAGGACTACTTACGCCTATCTATATCGTATTTGCGTTGTAGTAGGCGACCGTCGTAGACCTCTAACGTGTCGAGACCGTAGTACTAAAACTAGTTAGCAAGCCGGTAAGCTAACTAGAGAGGTAGCTAGTTACATTATTCTTGAGAACATGGCCGCGAAGGCCGTTCGTATCCTTCGCAATGTGCCCGTAGATCTATAGTAGTATAATTAGGCGAACGATACTACAAACCGGTTAGCAATCCATTCTACTAACTAGCTATTAAACTACATACGGTTAACCATCTTTATCTTCAATCTCCTCGAACTTTAGCTAAAGGTAGATACGCTTATTTAGCTTAATTCGATACTACAAACTAGTTAGCAAAGTAGTAAGAGAGCTAGTTATACACATACCTTTCTATTAGTCGTAGTCTACGGCTCAAGGTAGTTAATTACGTCCTTGATATACTTCCCCTCTCGCTACAAACCGGTTAGTATACTAGTAACGGAGCTAGTTTTAATAGACTAACCTACGCCTAGTTAACTCGGTCGAGGTACTACTACATGGCTCCTAGGATTCTATAACTAGTTAGTAAGCGCAATTGCAAACTAGCTTAGACATACATAATATACTAAATTGGTAGTATGGTTTCGGTAGTATACTACAAACCGGTTAGCAAACGGGCTAGCAAGCTAGCTTGCGACCGCCTATCGCAAAACTTACAAGGTATCTACTATATTGATAGTAGTGCTATTACTATAGTAGTAGTAGTAGTAGGCGCTACAAACCGGTTAGCGTACTAGCTCGCGAACTAGGTACGGTAGATATACGTACCTTTCGAAATGTAGTATTGTAAAGAAGAAGAAAAAGAAGAGAAGAAAGTAAAAGTTATTAAACTAGTTAGCTAGGGCACTAGCTAGTAGCTTGGCAAAGTGGCTACCTAATAACGCCATAATACGTTACCCGCTTGTAGCTCTGTAGGGTAGCTGCCTACCTATGCTATAGCACGTGACCTACGAAAAGCACGTGACCTACGAAACGCACGTGACCCACGAAACGCCCGTAACCTACGTTACCCTATAATACGTAATATATATAGGACTAATAGGATCTCTAGAAAAGATCTATATAGATATAGTTAGTAATTAGGATTATCTATATACTCGCTATTTATTTTATATATATCTCTATTAATCTTAATATTATTAAAGATATAATATAGTATATAGTAGGCTATATACGTCTTTTTATATATTTATACTTTAAAAGAAAGTTAATTAGTTATAGATTAATCCTACTATTATTATATTATATAGACTATTACTAATAGTCGTTATCTATTAGCTCTATATTTAGTTATATCTATATAAATAAA
>LFZO01000840.1:0-17683 GCA_001578225.1 Pseudocercospora musae
GTAGATAGATTATATAGACTACGACGCGCGATTTTAGTACTTCTATAAGGCTATAGCTTAGTAGAGTACTCGATATTACTTAAAATTAAAGAATAAGGTTCTTTTTATAATTATATAGTAATAAGACGTAGCGGATTTTAAGATTTCCGTATATAAAGAGTATAATCGCTATTCGTATTCTACCTATTCTCCTAATAGATTATATAGCCTCTATAAAATCCGATAGAACTAGATTAGACGAAAAATAAAGGGTATATAGTAGTCTATACGGGAGGTTATTTAGGAAGCGTTAGGGTTGATTAGTGCCGCTACGGAAACTAGTAACTCTATCGCGGAATACGTATAACACAATCACATGAGCACACACACACCTAGTTTTTCGTCTAATTGGAGATAGCTTGGCCGCCACCATCCCTTGTCAAGACTATGCTTCGGTAGCTTTGTGGTGTTAGCGGCTTGTCTGCGCTGTGGTCTGCTTGTAAGTTGTCGGGCTGCATTGTAAATATACATTTGTTTGACGGACGCGGCCTCCGCGTCTACAGCACGAATCATCTAGCAGTAATTGCCAAGGGACGGGCGAAGTAATGGACCATGACCAAGATTCCGCCGGCGGAGCTGGAAGGCAATGCTGCGCCTCGCTTGGTTTCACATCATCTACAAGCAGGTGGCCACAGATACACGATGCCTTCATACTCAAAAGACATCACAGGAGGCCGCCACTATTGAAGATCAATCAATATCCTGATGCAGCACGACTTCTTTGACCATCGCATAGCTGAGAAGAGGAGTTGTGTAGCCATGGCGGGAAATCCTTCCTTACCACGCATCGACGTGGACCTCACCGGAGACAACGAGAATGAGATAACACCTACAACTCCCAACAATACTCGAGACACACCTGGATCACCAAATATGCTTGCAATTCCAATATGGAACGGACGAGATCGATCGCTGAGCGGCAGCACTCAATTCTCGACATTGAAAGTGCCCAATTCGTCATATGGCGAGAAGGGTAGCAGCGCTTCGAGTATCTTTAGCCATGTAGAATTGGAGGATGCTTTGAAGCCAGATCCAGGCCATGAAAGGGACTTCGAAGTCAAGGACAATAAATTTGCTTTCTCGCCAGGACAGCTTAACAAGCTTCTCAACCCCAAGTCGCTCGCAGCTTACAAGGCTCTTGGTGGCATCAGAGGTATCGAACGTGGCCTGCGAACCGACCTGCAATCGGGTCTCAGTGCGGACGAAAGCACACTCGACGGTTGCGTCACTTTCGACGAAGCGACACAATATGGCGAGAAGACGAAGCATCTCGGATGGGATGAGGTTCCTCTCAACCCTGTTGCTCACCAAGCTGCGACCGAGGCTGGCAAAGGCTCGTTCATCGATCGATTGAGAGTATACAGCAACAATGCCCTACCCGAGAAGAAGGCAACGCCACTCTGGAAGCTCATATGGATGGCCTACAACGACAAAGTCCTGATTTTGCTTACTGTTGCGGCCGCCATCTCACTCGCCCTGGGACTGTACGAAACATTCGGCGTCGATCATCCACCTGGTTCGCCACCACCGGTCGACTGGATCGAAGGATGTGCCATCTGTATCGCGATCATCATCGTCGTTCTTGTTGGATCACTCAACGATTACCAAAAGGAACGTGCTTTCGTCAAGCTCAACGCGAAGAAAGAGAATCGTGAGGTCAAAGTCATCCGATCTGGCAAATCTGTCATGATTAGTGTGCACGATGTGCTAGCAGGCGACATTCTCCACCTTGAACCCGGTGACATGATTCCTGTTGATGGTATCTTCATCGGCGGACACAATGTCAAGTGCGACGAATCTTCAGCAACCGGTGAGTCTGACGCTCTTAAGAAGATTGGCGGAGAGCAAGTCATGCGCATGCTTGAAGAGGGCCACACACATCTCACGACCATGGATTGCTTCATCATCTCTGGTAGCAAGGTCCTCGAAGGTATCGGCACCTACATGGCCACTTCCGTCGGTGTCAACTCAAGCTACGGCAAGATCTTGATGGCAATGCGTGTCGACATGCAACCAACTCCTCTCCAGGTCAAATTGGACGGCCTTGCAACTGCTATCGCAAAGCTCGGTACTGCCAGTGCCCTGCTCCTGTTCTTCGTCTTGCTCTTCCGCTTCGTTGCTCAACTTGGTAGCGACCCGAGAACTAGCGAGCAGAAGGCATCGGCATTCCTTGACATCCTCATTGTCGCAGTCACGGTCATTGTCGTGGCTGTTCCAGAAGGTCTGCCTCTGGCTGTGACTCTGGCTCTTGCGTTCGCGACAACTCGACTTGTTAAGCTGAACAATTTGGTCCGTATCCTGAAGTCTTGCGAGACTATGGGCAATGCAACGACTGTCTGCTCCGACAAAACTGGTACTCTTACCACAAACGTCATGACCGTGGTCACTGGAACTTTCGGCGAACGCTCCTTCGATGACAAGAACAAGACGGGCAGCGAAATCACCACTCACGCATTCGCTCAACAGCTCAGCAACGAAGAACGTCGTGCTTTGGTTGAAGCTATTGCAGTAAACTCGACAGCCTTTGAAAGCGATGATGGCGGCTTTGTTGGCTCCAAGACCGAGACTGCTCTACTTCTTTTCGCTCGAGTCCTCGGTATGGGACCGGTATCAGAGGAGCGTGCCAATGCTCGCATCGTGCAGCTCATGCCGTTCGACTCTGCTCGCAAGTGTATGGGTGCAGTCGTGAAGCTTGCCGATGGCTCATACAAGCTGCTCATCAAGGGTGCTTCTGAGATTCTTCTGGGCCACAGCACTCAAATCGCGCACTCTGGTGTCGTACGTGAGCTCACCGCCGAAGATTGCGAGCGTCTCGAATCTGCCATCGACTCGTACGCACAGCAGTCCCTCCGAACCATCGCTCTTATCTCTCGAAACTTCACGCAGTGGCCACCGGCCGATTGCGCAGTCGATGACGACCAGAATTCCGCTGATATGGATCTCTGCCTCAAAGACATGACTTTCGATGGTTTGGTCGGTATCCAGGATCCCGTCCGCCCCGGTGTTTCAGAAGCTGTTGCAAAATGTCACCACGCTGGTGTGTCAGTCCGCATGGTCACTGGAGACAATGTCACTACCGCAAAGGCCATTGCTACGGAATGTGGAATCTACACTGGTGGCGTCGTTATGGAAGGTCCTGTGTTCCGTACCTTGAACGAGCAGCAGATGAATGATCTCCTCCCTAAGCTTCAAGTACTCGCCCGATCCTCTCCTGAGGACAAGCGCATCCTCGTAACGGCACTTCGCGGACAAGGAGAAATTGTTGCGGTCACCGGAGATGGTACAAACGACGGCCCTGCCCTTAAGGCCGCCGACATTGGTTTCTCTATGGGTATCGCGGGTACTGAAGTCGCCAAAGAAGCCTCCGCCATTATCCTGATGGACGATAACTTCGCATCGATTCTTACAGCTTTAATGTGGGGCCGTGCAGTCAACGATGCTGTCCGGAAGTTCCTGCAATTCCAGATCACTGTCAACATTACAGCTGTCATCATCACCTTCGTCAGTGCTGTCGCAAATGCCGACATGAAGAGTGTTTTGACTGCAGTGCAGCTTCTCTGGATCAATCTTATCATGTAAGTGCAATCGCCGAGAATGCTATTTGATCGATGCTAACTGCGCAAACAGGGACTCTATGGCAGCTCTTGCTTTGGCATCTGATGCACCGACCGAGGAGATCTTGGATCGCAAGCCAGCCAAACGTTCAGCTCCTCTCATCAGCGTCATTATGTGGAAGATGATCATCGGACAAGCCATCTACCAGCTTGTTGTCACTTTCATTCTTTACTACGTTGGACCAAGCATCCTCAACTACCCGGCCGATGGCTCAGAAATCCGATCCGTGGTCTTCAACACATTCGTCTGGTTCCAGGTCTTCAACATGCTCAACAACCGGCGTCTGGACAACAAGTTCAATATCTTTGTCGGAGCACACAGGAACTACTTCTTCTTGGGCATTCTCGCCATCATGATTGGATGCCAAATCATGATCATGTACGTTGGTGGCCGTGCTTTCTCGATCCAGCGCATCGATGGACAAGACTGGGCAATCTCGATCATCCTGGGTCTGCTGTCTCTTCCGTGGGCTGTGCTTGTTCGCCTATTCCCCGATGCCTGGTTTACGGCAATCGCGAAGGTTGTTGCCTGGCCTGTCGTTCAGATTTACCGCCCCCTTAGCCGCTGGACCCACGCGGCCTCAAGAAAGACTCGCAGTCTGCGACGGAAGCGGACGGAGAGCGAAGATGTGGCCTCCGTGGCTGAGCAAGACAAGAAGGAGGCTGATGCTAGGGGAAAGGCTGATGTTGAGAGCCGTGGAAATGTCTTACATGTTGATTAGTGTGTCTTGTGCTAAGTCATATTTGAGCGGCATGAATAGAGCGTATAAGATAAAAATAGACTCGATATGATACCCATGATTAATGGAAAATCACAAAATGTACGATTGATTGTGTGTCACCATCCTCACTGAACGTAGAAAATCTATAATGTTGCTTGCGAATTGTCTGCAAGGGCTAATCCACCCACCTTTGGCTTGAGAATAACAGATCTGCAGTGTGACCATCTGGGAGACAGCGGAAATGAATCTCCTGTACAATAGAGACAGATTGCTTCGCCTCCCTTCCAGACCAATAAAAGCTTGGATGTTGTGGGGCTCATGTCTCGAGCTAACAGATGACCTGATTCAGCAACCAAGTTGCTTGTCGACCACTACATATGGTCCTGGTTTATGCCACCGAGAACTTGATAATTCAGGCTACATTCCTCCTCCAATCACAGGACAGGCTACATTGAAGTCAGTATTAAGAAGCGACCCTATTCCCCACCCAAGTTCGCATATATCTCGCCACCACACCACCATCTGCAACAGATTTCTACAGGATGGCAGTACAAACATCACAATTGAGGCAAATCATTCATCCAGTCTTAGTACGAACTATCACGGTACTTTTAGGTGCAAAAATCGCCTCTCGGTCACAACACGAGTGAAGACCGGAGTCCCAAGCTCTCGGCGGCCTACACTGCCACGCTTGGCGTGTAGACTCCTCTATCCAGTCGGGTTCTCACGGCGGGGTCAAGAGTATACCACACGATGATAATTCCAGGAAAAGAATCGATGATTCTGCGAACCTCAGGTTGTTTTGGTGTGGTGCGCATGGATTGTGGAGCCTCGGTCAGCACCATTGATTTCGATTCGCAGCCTCATATGCTTGTGTGCCTTGGAAACCAGATGATGACAGGCACCGACGGCTTCAACACAGGCATTGGCTGTCCAGAACGCCATGGCAGCTCCGAGTATGTACTCACCGACTGATTCGGGGCCTGGCGATGATGGGAGTAGTCCTTCACCAGGTTTGGCGAGGAGAACCACGATTGGGGATCCGGTGTACGATAATCAGGCTGTTGTAAGGCAGAGGAGAAAGGCAGCGGTGGTGGCTTGCGAGCGATGCAGGAGAGATGCTCGTTTAGGGAAGATCCGATGCGACGGACTTCAGCCTTGTGCAACATGCGCTCGATTTGGCGTGCGGTGCGCAAGGCCAGAAGAGAGACGAGGGCCAAGTAACAGGTTAGTGTGGTAGTTGCTGAATTATGCCAGCATGACTGACACACGTCCAGCCTGGAGACCTCATCAGGATATCGACACCTCCTCCGACATTACATGTAGACACAAGCTTCAACATACCGGATGCGCCACGATCATTCTCCTAATCATTCTCCTTCGATGGGATGCAAGAGGAGTTCTTGTTGCACATGACCGAAGTCTGCCCAGTCACATGACTTCTTAGCCGAGGTCTGCCCAGTCACGTGACTGCAGAATTTTCTTAGCTATATCTTAATGGTATTAGATAGAGACATAGAACAATCTAATCCAAAAAAAGTTTAAGCGCTCGACAATGTAGTATTACATAAGTGATCTACTACGCTAAGCGTAATAGTTATAAGCCCGGGTTTTCCGTAGTATTAGAGACTTCCTTAGCAAAAAAAAAAAACGAGATAACTAAGAAAGCTATCAAATCGATAGTATTAAAATAGCTAGTCTCTATAGGTCTATAGTATTAGTAATAGCCCTTATAGTAGTAACTCCTCGCCTTGGCGGAAAGCTCATTATCCTCCGTAGACCTAATAACTAGGACCGCTAGATTGAGTAGACCAAGACTCATCTTACTAGGTATAAGACCTAGGTCTACGTAGACCCGTACCTAGATACTCCTAATAAGCCTATCTAACTAGTCTTTATGACTATAGATCGTAATAGGCTTATGCTAGATACTATATACTAGTTAGGGGTCAAGATTAGGAAGGAAATTCACGACATAGAGTAGAGTGAATTTAATAGGTTTAGGACCGGTCGTAGCAAGACAATTGTATACCTAGTAGAGGTAGTTAATATCCGCTACTACTTAGAAATTACTAATAGGGGACCTAATGCAATAATGCCATCTCTGCGGCTAATCCTTACTTGCCTAAAGGACAAGCTAGTACCCAATACTTAGTAGTAGAGAACTACTATCAATAGGGACCTATATCGCCTTATCGCTTTAAGATAGGTAAAGGACCTAGAGTAGTAGTATAAAGAATAGCTAGACTTGTACAAGATTATACAACGTACAAAGCACAATGAGCTAGACAATATAACGGTACACTTCTGTATAGTAGTAGCTAATGTAGATGAAACCTACGGCAAAGGGCTCTATATAATGTACTAAGTATTACCTAATACTAACTACTTTCATTAGCTAGTTAGTATAGTGCGAGAATACGCCTACAATATGCCTAGCACTACTAAGCGAGGGTCCTTATTCGGCATTGTCTATGAGGCAGAATTAGGTAAAGCTAATGCTACCCTTCAAGCTACTAGTAATAACAATAATAGCAAGGGAAAGCAGCGCGCTACTAGCAACAAGCGAGGCACTAAGTCGTGTACTAAGCTTACTAGTATCGGTAAAAAGAAGGCCTATGAGAGCCGTAGCAAATGTACTATTGTTAATCATACACTACGTAAGAAGGTTAATAAGAAGGATAAGGACAATAAGTAGCGTAGCAAGATAGCCTTCTTTAAAGGTTATCTACGCAAGAACAAGAAGTTTTGCTAATGGCAAGCTAAGACGTTTAAGGATCTACTCGCTATTAAGATTGAGTAGTAGTATTATAGCGATAGTATAGACGACGATGCTAGGACTAGCAATAGATCAAACAAGCTATCAATGGCTTGTTTCTTTAACCGCTCTACTACTAGACTACCGCCAACTGTCTATCTAGTCATGGCTACATCTAAGAAGAAGTAGTGTCTATTTAATACTCTAATATACGACGGTAGATCTAACTATTACATTATCAATTACCCTAGCCGCTTTAACTTCTAACCTCTCATTCTACTAGCATATTTAACCGTAGTAACTAGTACTAGATACAACAAGGTTGTCGCTATCGGAATAGTAGTATTCATAGTAAAATCCACTAGTAGTAGGCTACTAGAGATTGAACTAAAGGAATGCTTATATATACCTAACTTCTATACTAATATTGTAGGAGGCACACTGTTCTACAATCGTAGGTTTAGGCATTAGGAAGTTGATAATGTCCTATACAACCTACAATACAAACCCCTAGTCAAACTCATTAGACTAGATAATGGAATGCTATACTTTAATATTACGAGCGAAGTCGACGACATACTACTACCGCACGAATGGCCTATTGACTTAGACAATAAGCCGCGGAAATACCCCTTCTAACTAGAAGACATATACCTATTAGTATATGCAACCGTACGCCGCTCTACACGTCTACTACTACCGAGGCAACTTACGCTTAAGCGAATATACGAGGTGTTTAGACACCTAGGTATAGAAAGAGCTAAAGAACTAGTTAACAAGGTTAATGGAATAAGACGAGATTATACCTATAACAATGAGGTACCTAGAATACTACTATGTCTAGTATACGTATAAGCAAAGGGCAAGAAGCTTATCTTACGTAGACTAAGAAGGCATAACGTATCAATCCTCACTCTATACGGACATATTGCTACTAATCTAATGGAGCTGGATTTGGCCTACAATAGCGACAAGTACCTATTTTATGCATATGACCTAAATACTAGCCTTTACTTTATATAGACAATTACTAATAGAGATGAGTTAACCCTACTAGGCTACTAGAATTAGCTAGCAACCTTTGCAAGAAGCATTGGTAGAGACATTATCTATCTATTATTAGACAATGAGAAGTTAGTTAAAGGCCTTCGATTTAGGACATATCTACGCAATGACTATACTACTTAGAGACTAATAGTACTATATACGTCCGAGTAGGACCCTATAGAGCGAGTAGGTCGTACAATCATTAAGGTTACAAGAGTACTTATAATACATGCTAGGTTTCTATACAACCTATAGCTAGAGGTAGTGCATATAGTAGCCTTCCTTATCAACAGATTACTAAGGGTACGATTAACTAACCCTTCAATACGTACACCGTACGAAATCGCTACTAGACATAAGCCTAATGTAGTACACATCTATCAGTTCGGGGCACGAGCCTACCTACTAATATATAGCACTAAGACTAATAATAGTCCTTCTAAGAAGCGTAAGCGGAAGGACATTCTACTAAGAAGCATGAAGGTTGCCTTACGTACATACATCGGATACCTATATAGATATAAAGGACACTCGATCTACCGGATCTAGGTACCTTTACGCAAGATAGTAATCCGTACGAGAGATGTTGTGTTTGATGAGTCTAAGTTCTATAGCGGGTATAACATTAATCTTAGTATTAATCTAACTAATATAGAGCTAGTAGAATACAGTAATCTCGAAGAAGCACAAGTACCTACCTTTGTGCACTAATTCGATGAGCTTGAAGAAGCACATAATACCCCTCTAAATCTAGTACGATTTGGGGCTAAGGGGGTAGATACACCAATAGGACCTAGTCAACTACTAATAGTTAATACTGTAGGGCTAGTAGGAAGTCTTATGTTAGAAGGACTACTAAATGAAACACTACCATTACCTACTAAGCTATAGCTCGTAAGTGTGAACAATAGGCTATAGATAGATCCTATAGGAGTAAGAATACCGGAGCCTAAACTATCTAATTACCCGCTACTGTTTAGAAAACGACTAATACACTAGTAACCAACCTTTCCGGTTAACCCGATTAGTGTACTAACACCTCTTAACAATGTAATTAATGGACTAGTTCAACTAGGGGGACGTATAGATAATATGGACATGAACCTTCTACGAGTAGAGCTTACTAAGTCGGCAATGCTAATTGAAGAAGTAGATGTTCATCGTTACTTACTAAATATAGGGGGACCGTATTTTAATATTATAGGACTAAACAAACGATAGCGGTTAGTAGCGATCTACTAACATAGGCAGCTCGTAGAGTACCTTCTATTATTTAATAGCTTGTATATAGTAGCTAAGCATAAAGCACGACTAGTAGCGCTAACAAACATAGTACTATTAGTAGCGCCGATAGCGGATACCGTACTATTACTTCCATATACCGCCGACAATCCGATCCTTATTCCGAAGATATTAGACCTTCTAACTAAGCCTCGCAACTAGCGTTAAGTAATAAAGAGCAAGTATAAGGATCATTGGATATACGTAGTAAGAGTTGAGTTCAATAAGGCACTAGATATAGGTACATTTGAGTAGGTAGACATAGACACATTAGCAAGCAAGCCTAACCTACTACCTCTTACCTAGGTATTCAAGTACAAAGGTAACGTAGATAGGCGACTAGTCAAGTTTAAGGCACGAGTCTGCGCAAGAGGCGACCTATAGAAGAACACTTACTTAGATACCTACGTATCTACACTTGCTACACGGGTATTTAGGGCACTAATGTCAATTGTAGCAAAGTTTGATCTAGAGGCTAAGCAAATGGATGCTATCAATACATTCCTTAATGTAACCTTGCCTTACACCCTATACCTTAGACCCCCTAATAGCTTTGAGCGTAAAGGGAAGGCACTTAGGCTAATATAGGCACTCTACGGATTATAGGAGTTACTACGGTTGTAGTACAACTACTTTACTACTACTCTAGAGAAAATTAGCATGCTTCTAGTAGACAATGTAGACTGCCTATATATAGATACAGACAAGCACGTATTCATCTTCTTCTATATAGATAATATTGTACTACTATACTATTGTTAATACAAGTAGAAAGCGATGAACATTAAGTAGTAACTAATGGAAGAATATAAGCTTAATAACCTTAGCAAGCTATCCTAGTTTCTTAGCATAGAAGTCAAGCGTAACCGTAGTACTAAGTAGCTTTGGCTATTATAGAAGGCCTATGTTAAGAAGATGGGTTAGCGCTATAGCATTGATAGTAGTACTAGTAGAAGAACTAAGGGACTACTTCTAACTAGATATAAGCCTTATAAGAAGCTAACTAACGGTCAAGTGTACCTGAATTTAGCCTCAATCTTAGCTTATTAAAGCCGCATTGGATTACTAAATTTCGTAGTAGTATAGACAAGACCTAACATTGCTAAGGCAGTGTTACTACTATTAAAAGCCCTATAGAACCTAAGGAAATGTAACATTGTAGCCGCTAAATAGTGTATCAAATACCTCCTATAGACTAGGGATCTTTGCCTAGAATATAATAATAATAGACTAGTAGTTACTACTCATTCAAGCCATTAGCTTCTTGAATTTTACGGTACTTCTAATACATCCTATAGTGACTACAAGGGCACAAGGCAATCATTAGAAGGCTAGATGTTTAGCCTATTCAATGGACTAGTCGACTAGAAGGTAGTACGATAGTCTACTATAACCAAATCAACTATAGAAGTAGAGCTACTTGTAGCATTATATGTAGGCTTAGAGATAATCTAGTAGAAGCGATTCTTTACTAGTATTAGCCTTACACTAGATCAGAAGCCTACCCTATACTATAACAACATATAGACCATCCGTATTGTCAAGGCTAATACTAGCAAACTAGACACTAAGCTTAGGTATATAGATATCTACTAATGCTAGCTTCGATAGGAACACGAAGTAGGCCGTATTCAATACGAATACCTAGTAACATAGGATATACTAGTAGACGGAATAACTAAGATACACGGTCTATAGAACCAATAGAGGTTTATTTAGCAACTTAGGCTAAGTAGACTACCTACTTAGCTACCGAGCTAAGTCGATTGAGCCCTGTTCTATTAAATAGCGCTAGAAGAAGTAACTAATACGATAACGAGGGCTAATTAGAGCGTATAGTGCTTTCCGCTCTTAACCTTACCTACTACTACCTAGTACAATAGATCCCTACTACTACCTACTCAATATAGGGCAACCTTACTATTGCCTATATTATTACTTTGCAACTCACTTTGGCTAATTAAAAGCCCGCGGAGGTCGTTAGTAATGCTTATAATAGTAAAGTAGTTATAATTAGAGGTAGTATCTCTACTTATACTATAGATCCTAACTAAGCAAATACCTATCTACTAAATATACACTTACCTAATCCTTTACTTGTCTAATTAGATGCTACCTATGCGGACCTACTAATAACCGATAGTACACTATAAAAGGCTATAGTTTAGAATTGAACCCGATACTATAGATCCTATTAGTTAGATTAGTAATATATATTATTCAAGCTTTAACTATAATAAGAAGGTAATAGCATTCTAGAAATGGAAGCGATATATGAAAGTGTACATGTAGTCTAGATTGTGTAACGATATCTACTAGGGTACTTAGGGTATAAAACAAGACTCTCTCTTTATATAGTTTAAACTATTTTTTTGCTATTTTAGTAAAAAATGGTATAGAGGGAGGAAAAGATAGATTTCTTTTGTTTTTTTACATAATAAGATGCACTAACTACCTTGCCTAAATAGGAAGGATCCTATTTGGAAAAGGTAAGGGGGTATGTTGTATATGACCGAAGTCTGCCTAGTTACATGACTTCTTAGCCGAGGTCTGCCTAGTCACGTGACTACAGAATTTTCTCAGCTATATCTTAATAGTATTAGATAGAGACATAGAACAATCCAATCCAAAAAAAGTTTAAGCGCTCGACAATGCAGTATTACATAAGTGATCCACTGCGCTGAGCGTGATAGTTCTTTATGCCAGACGACATGTTGACCTCAAGCCTGAGCGTTCCAACTATTTCGATACTGAGCGAAGTCAGCACCCAGTGACTTGTTAACAGATGTGCTTCTCGGCGTTGGCGTTGCACCTGATTCAGGCGAGGCTGATCTCCATGCCACATCTGGCTTGCCCACAGTATCAAATAAGACGTCCGATGCAGGAGAAAGTAGAAGATAGGCCAAGGAGAACCAGAGTAAGTGAGTGGAGAGCGAAGTGGTCCCGAACGGGCACCAGCAACCTCTTCTCTGATGCCACCGCAAACCACAGCAACAACCCCAGCATCGACGTTGCCAACGACCTTTAATATTGTCAAGAGCAAGGAGAGACGCGTGCTCCGCTTGGCTACGAGGCCCAGTATCTGTGGTTCAACGCCCAACGTCCGCTCCAACCTCATCTACCGTGGAATTGCGCCATCTATTCCCCGATGCCTCAGAATTTCCTCGATCCTCTACGCGCACGCACCGAAACATGTCTCAGGCCACTGTCGTTACCTCCTCCCATCACAACGCCCAGCGAGCGCCATCGACGATAAGCCTTCGTAGCTTGGTGCAGGAGAGCTGCGCGAGGTCTACAAGATACGGTATACTCGGTCGACGAAGTCATTGCGATCGTCAAAAAAGATGCAGTACAACATCGTTACACAATCGTTGCGCTTAAGTGCAACAGGAGCGACAGTCTGAACATGCCAGAGATTTCCATGTAGCATTGTTTATATCCGAGACATACGCGTCCTTCTCGATGCGAGCAAAGCGACGGTCAAGCAAGTGTGCGCCCGTTCCTGCGGTGCCACGAGGTCTCATATCGACACCCACGGTTCGCATCAGTTCGCATGCCAACTCGAATGGCCTTGTCTGATCGTTCGGCGGCGGCCACTAGATCGATGGAGGCAGGGAGCGCTGGGCATTGGGAAGACTGGTCAGAGCGTTGCCGAGACGAAATCTGCTGCCCGTACGCTGCTTCGTGCGAAGGGCTTCCTTTGCCTCTAAAGGCGGATCCCGATTCATGATGGCCAAACAGCAAGCGTGCAAATCGGCTGGAGAAAAGAAGCCAAGATTTCGTGCTAAGAATGATAAAGACTACAGACCATTTCCTCACCTCTCCATACACATCAACTCTGGTCCTTTCTTGCCATCTTACACCCCCTTCACCGGCCACTCTCAAACCGCCACCGAGCGCTCGCTCGAGACCTCGCAAAGTCCCTGCCACTCTAGAAGCATTGCACATCTACATAATCGCGGCCTGTAAACGTTCGAACGTGAGTAGAAACCTACCTCGATTACGTCCCGTTCATTGCTAACAATGTACAAACTTTTCATCATACACATTTTGCTTCTTATGCTCCAGCAGGCCACGGCAATGCCACTGATTGTCTACCCTGGCAGTAAGATAGAAGACGTCTGGGTCAGCGATCGCAACACATTGAATGCGACTTCATGGGGAAACGAAACGATTACAGGGAAAGCGTCTTCTGATCACAGCAATACTACGCCCGTAACGACTCCGGGTCCAGCAACCAGGATTTGGCCCAACACCACAGCCACAGCTTCGAACTACTCTCAAACACCAGCAGACTACGCCGCGGTAGCAGGTACTAGTGGAGGACGTCTCGCGATTGACATCCTTAACAAGCTGCCAAGCTCAAGTGGAAACGTATATGTATCAGGACTGGACCCAAATGGCAGACTTGTCATGTTAGGACGAGATGGTACCTATAAGTATCCATCGACGAGCTCAGGCACCCCATCGGCGATCACTGATCAGATCGCCATCCCGTTGGGCAAGCCGAACACGACATTGTCACTCACCCTGCCCGGCTACCTGGAAAGCTCGAGAATATGGATAGCCGATGGGACTTTGAAATTCCGCGTCGTAGCAACACCGAATGGGCCAGGTCTCGTGGAACCCGCGGCTGTCAACGCGAATGACCCAAACTCAGCAGAAAACTATGCCTTTGCAGAACTGTCATGGGCCGCTGCCTACGGATTGTACGCAGATATCACAGCCGTGGATTTCGTCGGTCTACCACTTGGAATCGAGCTTGAAGAGCAGAACGGCCAGAAGCACGCGGTGCTGGGGACCCCAGCGGACGCAGTGCCTCGTCTGTGTAGCCTGCTCAAAGCCCAGGCGCAAAAGGACGGTCGTCGATGGGATGACCTCTGCGTCTACAGGAGCAGCAATAGCCAACTGATCAGAGTCCTCGCACCATCGAACCTGATTTCGCAGAACCCGACCGCCTTTGGCGACTACTTCTCGCAATACGTCAACCGAGTCTGGACATACTACACCACACACGACCTAACCATCAACACTCAAACCGCGCCAGGCAACGTCACCTGCCGCGTCTCCGGCTCCCAACTAAAATGCGCCGGCGACAATCGGGGCTACAACAAACCCAACGCCGCGGACATTTTCGGCTGCAACACCGGACCCTTCGCAGTCCAAACCGGAGACAACGGAGTCCACCTCGCTGTCGTACCCCGCTTATGCGCAGCATTCAATCGAGCGACGTTCTTCTTGGCGGGAGGAAACTTACAACCTGGATTACCGCCGGCTAGATATTATGCTAACCCTGCTTCTGGACCTAAGAATTGGTATTCGAAATTTGTGCATCAGATGGAAGTTGATGGGCGAGGATATGCTTTTGCTTATGATGATGTTGCGCCGGATTATGGGGGTGATCAGAGTGGTTTGGTGTCTAGTCCTAGTCCGAAAAAGTTGTCGATTTTCGTGGGAGGTTCTTGAATAAGATTGGATCTGCTTAGCATGGGGTGGGATTGGACGGGCTGGGATAGGTGATCTGGGGTTGATTCTGTGGCGTTTGGGATAGAATGGAATGGGCACGGTTATGAATGTGATTTGATGAAATTGATGTGGGATGTGATACGGATATATGAGGTTCTAATGAGTGTGATGATGAATGAAGCATTTTGGACGGAGCTCTGCAGCTACTCTACGCCATCATGCTCTGTCTAGCTCTGAGTACATAGTGATGCTCGACCTACTTCGAACGATTCGACCATTTCGTTACAAGAGCTTTCATGCCCGAGACATTTTGCTCATTGTCGCTTTTGCAAAGTAGCTCTAATGGAGTCAAGATCCTGCACTTGCTGGCCTTGTTCATTAAAGTTTTCCTTCGCCAACCACGCCTCGAGTGCCGATTCGACTACCGGCCACTCGTCGTCAATGATACCTGGAGAACATTAGCCTGTCTTCGGCGAAGCAATATAGGACACTACACACTTAGCCAGTCGGAATCTCGACTTCTCCCTTGCGCGATCATATGTTTTCGGAATCTGCCTTCGTAAACATACCCCAACCGCTCTGCTGCTCTCCGACTTTTCTTGTTCAGCGAGTTACACTTCCAGCTCACCCTCCTGTAAGGCGGATCCACCATGTGCATCGCATTCTTAAGTATTAGATAATGTGCTTCAGTTGCAGCTGCAGTTCTCTGCAAAGATTTGCTGAAGAGAACACATCCGACTTCGACTTCTCTCCATGCCGGATGAGGATCAATGTAAGCAATGATTCCCACTGTCTCGTCGTGACTCCTAGGTTCAGAAATCGCGTCTGGGTTGAGACGGTCAGGATCTGCTTTTACGGCGTATATGTGGAAGTATCGGTCCTTGATCAGGCGCTGGAGTTCAGCCCCAAATGCCTCTGCGTCTGCAAAGACATCCCAGGGAAGATAGTCGAGAAGTTCGGGATTCTGCTCGACGTCTAAGTTCTGCCAGAGGATTGGCATATGGGTTTGACGAAGGCCTTCGAGGGTGACGTATCGACCCATCAAGGGTTTGGAGAGGTCAGGCAGTGGTGCCGGACGAGGGTCTGGAACCAAAGGTCCATGAGTTGCTTCTTTGGGATCTACTGTCCGTCTTTAGCAGACCGATCATTTTCTCATCAGATCATATGAAGTACCAGATGTCATTGCTCCGGTGAAGGTTTGCTTGAGGCTCAATTAAGCTCTGATTGATTAGTTGCAGACGCTTGGGCTTTTCTTGGCAAGAAATGCAAGGTGTAGAAGAGTCGGCTTCTTGATCAATCTCAAAGACACACACGGACATGTCTGTCGGGAGCCTCGATGTCTCCCGATATTATACATGTAGGAATCACTTGAGTTATGCTCAAGTCCGCGCCTTACGTGAGTCAGCACCAGCACTGTTGCGACACCACTTCGACCGCGCCCTACCGGCAAGCCCCATCATTGACTATCTCCAATTAGACGAAAAACTAGGTGTGTGTGTGCTTATGTAATTGTGTTGCACGTATTCCGTAATAGAGTTACTAGTTTCCGTAGCGGTACTAATCAACCCCGACGCTTCCTAAATAACCTCCTATATAGACTACTATATATTCTTTGTTTTTCGTCTAATCTAGTTCTATCGGATTTTATAGAGGCTATATAATCTATTAGGAGAATAGGTAGAATGCGAATAGCGATTATACTCTTTATATACGGAAATCTTAAAATCCGCTATATCTTATTACTATATAATTATAAAAAGAACCTTATTCTTTAATTTTAAGTAATATCGAGTACTCTACTAAGCTATAGCCTTATAGAAGTACTAAAATCGCGCGTTATAGTTTATATAATCTATCTACCGGATTCGACCTACCTATACTATAGTCCTACCTAACGCCTTCGTAATAATCCGCTATAGTATCTAGCTATACTATAAGTAACTAGCGAGTTGCCTTCTACTCCTCTCCTTCGATCTAGGATTCGATCTAGGATACTACTAGTATAGCTACCTACTAATACTACAACGCCTTAGCTAACTACCTATATTAGGAAGAGAAGTAGGAACGCGTTTATAGTAAATACTATCGATATAAGGTTAATAACTCTATAATCTACTTAGGTAAAGTATATTATAGGATAGCTCTATACTATATTAGATAGGTTTAGTACTTCTACTAAGTTATCTTAGGCAAGAAAGAGTATTCGTAAAGATCGCCGGATCTAGAGTAGCCTCTAAAATAGCCCGCTTATAAGGCTTATAGTAGTAGTATCGATTCCTATAGAGCTAGAGTAAATATCTAAACTAAGAGGAATTTATAATATTATCGAGTATATAGATAGATAGATATTTCATTTGCCTATTGTAGTGCCTTTCGGCCTATGTAGGTCTATTTCTATATATTGTTTTAGGTAGGAAACCAACTTGGTTAGTAAAAACCTCCCTCCTGTCCTATTTACAAGTATTGTTCTTCCTCGTTTCTTTGCTTTCCTTCCTCTAGGGTATACTAGTATTATAGTTGTTATCCTCTAACTACCTTGCCTACTACCCTACCCTCCTTTCCCCCTCTTCTTCCCTCCTTCTTATCTACTCCTTAGTTTCCCTTACTAGTACAAATTGTTGTACGAATCCCTATTTAATAATCTACCTTACTATCCTCTTTAGGTCTTCTTTGCTTTAGATTAGCTTGTTATATTCCCTTTCTATTGCCTTTAGTCTCTAATTACTTCTACCTTCTAACTATTAGGGGTAGACTAG
>LFZO01000841.1:0-17673 GCA_001578225.1 Pseudocercospora musae
ACTCCTAGAATCAAACAACACATTAGCATTAGGGTTTATAGATAACACAAACATCCTAGCCTAGTCTAAGACAATAGAAACTAACTACAAGATCCTAGAGGAGAAACACTAAGAGTATGAAAAATGGGTAAGGAGGTATAGAGCAAAATTTGCCTTAGAAAAGTACTAGCTTATCTATTTTAGCAAGGCTAAATTAGCCTATAACATAAAGCGATCAATTACTATCTAAGGCTTTAAAACCTAACCATTAGTAGAACTTAGGGTACTAGGGATCTAGCTAGACCTAAAACTGAATTAGGGACTACAAGTAAAGAAGGCAAAGTAGAGGGCAGATACTAACATGCAATCTATTAATAGGCTTACAGCCTCTATATAGGGGGCTACATTCGAGAAAGCTAAAGTTATGTATAAAGCAATTATTAAGCTAGCAATGCTATATGGAGCACAGATATAGATAGCCTAGGGGAAAACACTAAAGAGGATTAAGTAACTAATTAGTAGATCCTAAACCCAAAGCCTAAAGAAAATCCTAGGAGTATATAAAACTATACTAACAAGGGTAGTAGAAATGGAATTAGGGATCCTACCTATTAAACAATACCTTAAGGGACTAAGATACCAATATGTAGTAAAGACAATGGAATACCTAGCCTAATAGACTATCTAAAAGGCACTAGACAAGATAAAAGCCTAGTGCATTAGGACTAGGAGGCTAGACAGACTATAGATAACTCCCTAGAAGGCTAAGGACCTAGAGCAATATAGAGTCCTAACAAGAGAAATACTAGAGAAGGAGCTACGAAGACTAAACATAAGGCTAAAGGAAGACAAGCTAAAGGGAAAGAAACAAAGCCTAGTAGAATCAATTGCTAGATACCTATAGGAGTAGGAATAGAACAAAACACAAGTTAGACTAGGAACCCTAAAGGCACTAATCAAATTTGGTTAGTACAACCACTAGCTCTATAAGGACCTAAATAGGGCCGAAGCAAGCCTAGCTATTTAGATTAGATCTAAACACATTAGACTTAGATCTTACCTATTTAGAAGAAACGTCCTAGGAATCGAAAGCAGAGCTTGCCAATATAGCTACCAATCTTAGAACCCTAAGCATATGCTACTAGTCTACCCCTAATAGTCAAAAGGTAGAAGTAATTAGAGACTAAAAGTAATGGAAAGGGAATACGACAAGCTAATCCAAAGCAAAGAAGACCTAAAGAGGATAGTAAGGTAGATTATTAAATAGGGATTCGTATAACAATTTGCACTAGTAAGGGAAACTAAGGAGTAGATAAGAAGGAGGGAAGAAGAGGGGGAAAGAAGGGCAGGGCAGTAGGCAAGGTAGTTAGAGGGTAACAACCATGATACTAGTATACCCTAGAGGAAGGAAAGCAAAGAAACGAGAAAGGACAATACTTGTAAATAGGATAGGAGGGAGGTTTTTACTAACCAAGTTAGTTTCCTACCTAAAACAATACATAGAAACGGACCTACATAGGCCGAAAGGCACTACAATAGGCAAATGAAATATCTATCTATCTATATAGGTAGCCGTACCGGTAGACCTATCGGCTAAGGTTAAGTTAACGAATACTAAGGCTAATATAGACGTTATAAAGCTAACTATTGTCGTTTATTATTAGCTTACTATCGGTACCGTTTAAGCTATAAAAAGCGCTCCCTTACGTATTCTTATTTAAGGTAGATACGTTATCTATTCTACTCTTCTATCTCCTTTACTTTCTACTATAATAGCTCTATTTCTAATAGGCCTAACGGCTACTCTAGAGCCTATTAAAGTAATAACTCGATCCGGAGGTTATAGTATTCGTAGCTAGCTACGTAATAGGCCGGTCTATACGCTCGGTCGGCTTTCTAATAAGGGTACTAATTAGTATAATAGTTACTTCTATACTTATAGTAATTAACGCTCTTCTATAGTTAAGTAAGTAAGACCCTAGGCTCTAAGACAAAGTTAGCCTTAACTATAGAAGGGGGAGCTATCTTCTACTTCTTAGTTATTACGGCTACGTTTAAGTCGTTAAGCTTACGCGTAGTTAAGGCCCTTTTATTCGAATATAAAGTCGCGGCCCTAGTAATTAGTTTGCGAGTACTATAGACAACTAGCTTACGTAAATAGGGATGCTTCTAGAAGTCGATTACCTAGTATTCGTAAAAGTAAGAAGGTAGTAGTACTACGCGTAAGCCTTCTATCTCTAGTATCTTTATAAGGGTATAGATATATAGATATCTATAGGTCTTTATTAAGTAGTCGTTATAGGTACACTTCGGACAACTATACGAATAAGCTAAGTACTTAATCTCGTTCCTATTGTTATCTATAGTCTCTTAAAGAAGGATAGTAGCTCGGCTATATAATTTAACGACTTCGAGAAGGTAGTAGTCGCTAATTATACGCGCTACGCTAGACTAGAAGGGGCCTATTAAAGCCTAGTTATAACGCTTTAGGTTTATGGCTAGCTTTCGCCTTCGTCGATCGTAGCCTTCTTACTACTATAAAATAGCGGCCTCGAAAAGGGTATAGATATCGTATCGACTACTTTTATTTAGCTAGGCTTTAAGTATTCTATAGGTAGACTCTATAATAGAAGTCGTCTTATAGCCGAAGTAGAGGACCTAATTAGTCTAATAATAGACGATACGAGTCTTGTATTTCTACTAGTTCTTATAAAGGTAGCCCTTAAGCTTAGAGTAGACATTATCTAGCTTCTAGATATTACTATTAAACTCTTCTTCTATTTAACTATAGATAGTATAAGTAAATAGCTTTATAAACGTGTTTATAGATAGGCTATTAATATAAGAGCCGTTAACCTTAATCTATCGGAAGTTACCTCCTTCCTTCCGAATACGTATAAGAACGTCTTGTCGTAAATACTAGTCGTAGACGATATTCTTTAACTCCGGAAAGACCTAATCTATAGCTAGTATTAAAGCCTCCTTACGATTAGTTACAATTACGTAAGGTATTAAATAACTAGCTTCTTCGAGGCCCTTCCGTAACGATTGTAGTAGCTAGACAAACTCTAGCTAATTAGGATACGGTTTAATAAGCCCTAACCCTATTTCTATTGCCTTATTTATAGGCCCTATAGCGACAATATCTATAAGCTCTATTTTGTAGACATTTATCGCGAAAGTCGTATTAACGATAAGCGTATAAGGCGTCTTTTTAAAGGCGTTAATTGACTTCGGATAAAGGGTAACTATTAACTTTATAGAGCCGGTCTCGCTAGGCTTAATATTATAGAAAATAGATTATTAATCTAGGAGCTATTATATACGCTAAGCCTAATTAAATTGTCGTCGTTTATTAAGCTTACGCCTAGCTCGAATATTGTCTAAGTCGTAAGGTTAGATAATAACCCTAGTATTACGAAAGTAGGCTATTATTCGGGAGGCTAGTAGTCGACTAACTTAGAGGCGTTCTAAGTCGTAAAGAAAGTCGGTACTCCTTAAGCGCTATCGATAGGTTATTAATACTATAACGTCTTTAGCGGCATAGTTATAATAATAATAGGTATTCGTAGTTAAGTAACGAACCTCCTATTATCCTTCCGGGTCGCTTAGATTATACGTAATAGTATAGAAGTAGTATAGATAGCCTACTTTCTTTAACGAGCTATTTTTAGGCTTCCTAATCTTTCGGTATCGTTTGTCCTTTTTACTATAGGCGCTATAGTAAAGAAGGTACCGATATTTAACCTTTATAGCGTTATATTTCGGCTTGTATTATATTAACTCGAAGCCTTCGCTTTTACTAAATTCGTAGACGTAGTCTAGTAGAGCCTAATAAGATAGAAAGCTATCTTCTCGTAGAAGCTTCCGTCTAGCGATAAAGGCGTATTTCTAAGGGCGTAGACTAACTAATCGATATAACTACTACCTTCTTATTAGCTAAAAGTTAGTAAAAGATACTAAAAATTGCTAAAACTTAATGAAAATCGATGAAAATTGATTTACCCCCTAGCAATTCTAATTCCGCTAGCGAGTCTGAGTAACTAAGGTAAGAATTGCCCCAGATCGTGTTTAGAAGTTTGATCTCACATGTCGTCGATCCCACGTGACCAGAAATCGCCAACCTGAGCCTCGACTTTTGCGCGCCGCGTCCCATTCTCATTCTCTCACAACCACACGATGGGCGATGCTGGCGACCTTAACGCCGAAGCATCGTCTACACCACGGTAGGCGCGCACCTGCCCAGCGACAATTTCTTTGGCTGCTCTAATCCCTCTCTTCCCAGCATACTTGAACTTTTCTCGCAAGCCAGGAAAGATGGCAGAATTCTCAACATCTCCGCCCCAATGGTGCGCTACTCGAAACTTCCCTTTCGCCTTCTAGTCTCTCAGTACGGCGCCGACATCATCTATACTCCCATGATGCTTGCCCACGAATTCATTCGTTCTCAGACAGCCCGGGATTCCGATTTCACAACTCATCCTCTAGAGCGTCGAGGGGGCAAAATCCTCATAGCGCAATTCGCTTCCTCAGAAGCAGAGGAACTTGCACGCGCTGCGGATCTCATCAGTCCGTGGGTCGATGGCGTGAACTTGAATTGTGGATGCCCGCAGAGCTGGGCGATCAAAGAAGGGATCGGTTGTTCTTTGATGGAGGAAGCGGAGAAGGTGGCGGAAATGGTGAGGGTCACGAAGGAAAGATTGATGGGGAGAGGGAAAAGTGTCAGTGTCAAAATCCGTATCGACAAGGATCTGGAGAAGACGATTGACTGGATGCGCGTTGTTCAGGATGCAGGGGTGGATTATATCACCGTTCATGGAAGAACGAGGAGTCAGAGATCAAGTACGCCGCCGGACTATGCTGCTGTTGGGAAGCTGAGAGCACATGTCAGAGTGCCGATGGTGGCGAATGGGGATGCTTATTCGACTGGAGATGTTGAAAGGATCGCGAGAATGACGGGTGTAGATGGTGTCATGGCTGCAAGAGGATTGATCGAGAACCCAACCATGTTCGCCGGGCATTCGGTTCCTCCGGGAAAGAGTGTTGGCGATTTCCTGCAATGGGCAGTCAGGTGTCCGATCCCTTTCCAATTGGTTCTGCACCACGTCTACGAGATGACTGCGAGGATGGATGGCATGACGAAAAAGGAGAAGAAGAGGCTGATGCAGTGTGGAGACCTGGTGGATTTGATTGATTTCGTGGAGGAGAAATGGGGTCTCACAGAGGGCTGATCACAGCTGAAGGTCGAACCGAAGAAATCCATGCAAAGGCATGCATTGGCCAGCGCGACACTCAATCTATCGACGATTCACGAGCGTAGCATAGGTCTTGGCTCTTGGCATTCAGCCCGGACTTGAACTTCACAGCATATGTGCTACATGCGGCTGAGTGAAGCCTACTCGCTTGCCTTGTCAGGGAATCCGTCGCAGACCAAGATTCGTGCCTGACATCTTGCAGTTCTCTTAACTTTGCGCAGCACCCAACATTGCTGGCAGCGGATTCGTGAGACGACTCGTCTTGCTAGGAACGTATGTGCTTTTCACTATGGCCGAGGACATGACATGCTACTTCCCCGATGGCCTACCAGCAGACAACCAGAATCAACTAAGACCTTGCGACTCCGATCCGAATGTTCAAAGCGCTTGTTGCATCAAAGATGCGGTCTGCTTATCAAACGGCCTTTGTTATCAGCAGGACGATTGGGGAGGTCGACTCACGAGAAGTGGCTGTACAGTCTCGGACTGGTCCGAGGGAAGGTGCTCAACATATTGCAGAGACGGTCCGCCTCCCAACATCATAGACTAGACAAGACATGATTCTAACCTCACACAGTAGCAAGAGATGGCGGGATAAACGTGATGTTGGCAAAGGGCAATGGCAAGCCAAACGGTGGAACATTCTGCTGCGGCCCTTTCAACACCACGACTGAGCAATGCACAATTTCAACGGACGAATACGGGTTCGACCCATTTAGCATCGATCGCGGCTATGTCTTGTTTCCGAACACATCTCTCACGCTTGAAGACTTTGCTACAGCCCATGGACTCCACGAAGACGGAACTACGACAAGCAATTCATCAGCCAGTAGTAGTGCGACCTCTTCGCCTTCTAGGCACGGTGATCTTGGTCTAGGCGTCGGCTTGGGCATAGGGCTGGGTCTTCCGTTGGTCCTGGCTGTGGGCTGTTGCTTCTGGCTATGGAGGAAGAACAAGCGTCTAGTGAGTCAGCTCGGAGAGAAGCAACAAGCTGCACATTACAGTCCAGCTTTTCGGCCGACTGGGTTCGCTCACGCACCGCCTTATGAACAACGTATACCTGCAGGAACAAAGATGGCAATACCTTCGACTGAGCTTGCTTTTCGGCAGCCAATGCCGGAGTTATCGCACGAGCAGGAGCGGCAGGAACTTGATGCCTGGAAGTGATTTGAAGCAGCGAGGCAATATCGAGAAGCTGTATCTCTCTTCTTTAGATTCAGCCACTGTTCAATGGCGGCCAACGCTCTGGCACATAGACCCAATCTGTGAGCACTTCTCAGATACGCAATTCTTCCGCCACATTCAGGCAATAATCAACTGCTTCTCCTTCTTCAAAGTCCTCACTGCGTCGACGGAGATGTTCAAAATTTGCGAGACGACCGGAGCTGGAGTCAATGCCAGCCACTGCGTCAACGAAATATCCATACCTCGATCGGCCTTGAAAATCTCAATCCAAATCAGGTCCTCTTTGTCTGACGTATTGATCACATAATGTCCATAATTATCTGGAAATACTGCAGTATCACCCGCAGCAAAGTCAAAAGTTCGAGCATTCGTATTGCCAGCGAAGACTGTAGCTCGAGCCTGGCCCTGGGCGAAAAACACCCACTCTTCAGCCGTGGGGTGCCAATGCAGCTCTCGCAGTCCCCCGGGTTTGATGGTTACGACTGAAGCCTCAATCGTAGTAGAGATAGGAAAGCTGCGGGAATCAAAGATTTGAATCGTGCCGCCTCCGCCGGGTGCTTGGATGGGTGCCACATCGCTGGAATGGATCATATAGGGAGCTGCTCTTGTTCGCTGAAAGATCGCCATATGGATAATCGATGCCCTCGGAAGAGAAGTTTGCAGCAGCAGCGATATATGGATTCGGCGAAGGGACGGGATTGAACATCGATGCATTGACGCCACAATTCTTCGCCAAGATCTCCTTTGGCGTATGCGCGATCCAGTCATCGACATTGATGAAAGTTGTTCCCGACGCTTCGAAATTTCCATCATCGAAGACGAGAAGGTATTCGTTCTCGTCATCAAGTCCCTGAATCATATGTGCGGCACCTTTGGGGAGATACCAGATATCGCCAACTTCTAGGATATCCCAGGAATTTTTCCCATCTTCGTCGACAGCTCCGATTGCTACTCGTCCAGAGTATACTAAGCCCCATTCGGCGACTCGATGCCAATGCAGCTCACGAGCCGCGCCTTTCTTGAGATGCTGTTGAGCTCCCGCGATATCCTTAATCCACGGAAGGTCTTGGATGACTTGCTCACGAACCCATCCGCCTTTGAGCAAACGCGTCTTAGAATCTGAGAACCGCTACTTCAAATTCGGTATAAGCCTATTATCCGTTGACTCCTGGCCCAAGTTACTAGGGTTCTCAATATCGATGCGACTGTTTGTGCCGCCTAGGACACGTGAGCATGGAACAGTAAATCAATTTTCGTCTTGAGAGCCTACCGGAAATTTTGGAACCATTTCCTACTCGTACTACTACAAGTTTGTCTACTAGCAAAAGCGCCCTCGGCATATCCTTCTACCGTTGGATCTAGACCTATAGAGCCGATGGTATGCTTAGTCTCGAGTCTCAAATGTTTCGATTCACGATTTAGTTCCGAGGCCGCGCTTGAAGTTAAATGATTGCTTCGGTATAGTAACTAGCTTAGCAAACGCTCTTAAGGCGAGAGCGGTCGCTAGAAGGGCCGATAGTCTCATCTTGAGGTATACGGAGGAATCCCAAGTCGTATAGAAAGGCGTAGGCGTTATAACGGATCCCCTCGATATAGATTAGATCGCGAGCGAGACTCTATATCTAGAACTTCGTACGCTACTATAATAATCGGGCCGTATATACTATTTAGTATCCATTAGCAAGTCCAATTCCTTTTATAACGACTAAACTCATCTTTAAAGCTAATAATATTCTCTCGTAGCGTCGGATTATAGTATTTTAAGCTAGGTACCTATACTATATTTCGTAAGACCTATCGACAATCTTAAGTTTTACTATATATCCTCCTTAGTACTATAGACTAATACTTATTATATATAGCGTAATCGAGACTAGCTATCTTAGTAAAAGTTTTATATTTAAACGTATCTAATACTTTTAGAAGAAAATACTCTATAATATAGCTCTACTATTTAATTATACTTATAATTAGTAGCTAGATTATTATTCTATAAAGTATCTAGATATAATATCTAAGTCTTAGTACTAGAAGAAACTACTATATTTAATCTTATAGGATTCTTAATCTAGCTAATTATAATACTTATATCGTTCTATAGATATATATCTCTATAATATACTACTATAAATATAGTACTAATCGTAGAGATAGAAGAGCTAATCTCGTATATAGAATACTAGTACTAAATCTAATAAAGGCTTACTATAGTAGTAGAGAAGCTTACTACTAAATTATCTAAATATTATATAAAAGAGAGTTAATATAGTAAACGAAATTAGGATTTATTTATTCTATTAGAATAGTAATACTATCTAAACTAAAAAGTTTAATAAATCTAATTATATATTTCTAGTATAATATATTTATTACTACTTTCTAACTACTAGCTATACTACTATAAAGAAATAGATATACTAGTAGTCTTTAGATCTAATAAATATATATAGTCTAGATAACTCTAAATATCCTTAATTAGAATACTACTAGTTATACTATCTAAAGTCTATTTATAATATAAATAGTTTTAATATTTTATAAATAGATAATTTTTTCTAATAGTAGTAATTAAGTAGACTAGCTATTTTTTTTACTTATACTAATTTTTAAAAAAAAACCTCTAGTAGTAGAAACTAGAAATAATATATACTAGTACTATTAGATAAATCGGAATATTAATTTTCTACTATTATAAAAATATATATTCTAACCTAACAAATTAAAGAAAACTTCTTCCCTCTATAGGATTTTCCCCCTTCTCACTTATCTATCGGTAGTACTAGCTAAGATTTCCCAATCCGAGCAACCTTTGAACTGCCCTTCATTGCTTTCAGCCTTCCCAGACCCGAAGCCCTTAACCTGCCACTTCTCGACCCCTTCCAACCCATGAAGCTGCTCTGGGAAATGTTGGAAAAGCTCAGCATTCAACCTCTCATAGACGACATAAGGCTTTGGCCATTGCCCCAGACGCTGGTACGCGAGTTTGAGGAGACGGAGATGTTTTTGTACGCGCTTGTTGGCGTCAGCGTCGTCGACAATAGCATGATCACTACCACTATGCTCAGCGAGAAGAGTAGCGGCAGTATCGTCATCGTCAGCGTCACCGCCGGTTGTGTCCGAGAGGAGCCATCGCAAAACATCTTCGTGGACGAGGAAAGCTTTCTTAAAGTGTTCGGCAGCGGGGACCTTGTCTGACTCTTTCTGATAGTTCTGGGCGACGCCGGTGTAGAGTTCGGCGAGGAGGGTGTAAGCTTCGATGGTGGCGGGGTGGTTGATGCCGTTGACGCGACGGAGGTTGTAGGCGATGTCTTCGGCGAGGCGGACGGCTTTGATTTGGTAGCCGGCGAGGTAGCGGGCGGCGATGAGGCGGCGACCGAGGTTGAGGAGGACGTCGGATGGCCAGGAGCGTTGGGCTTCGCGGGTGTTCCAGAGGGAGTTGAGGAGCTCCTACGGGGAAAGGTTAGTGAGAAGAAGAGATGTGCGGCGAAAGATCTTGCTTACTTCTAGGGTCTCGTAATCCTGCTGTTCGCCTAGCAAGGCGATTAATTCGTTGAGTTCTTTGAGCGATACTTGTGCAAGGTTGATCTTCTGCTCGCGGCAGATCTTGAGGATGTCCTTGATGATTTGGTTTGACAGTACCAACAGCTTCTTGCGGAGCTCGGCATCTGGACAGCGGTTCTCACCACGACCATCCAGGTAGGAGGCCAACTCAAACCCGCGAGAGATGCCCTTCGAACCCGAGTATCCTTTCCTGTACTGTGCATACATGAAGCTCATCTTCGCAACATCGTGGGCGTCGGCAAACTTGTTGTTGTCGACCAGATGCTTGAGGGTCTTGGTCGATGAGAGGATCACGGAACGGACAAAGTCCAGGCACTTCCGATTAGAGATGTGGTCCAGGATGCCGACGATGAAGTATCGAGGACTCTCCTTGCTGAGGAGGGACACGTTGGCAGCCTCACGAGTGACAAAGATCTCCACGCACTGGGAGTCGACCGAAGTGATGAGGTGACCATGATTCCAGAATCGCAGCAAATGTCGGAGAGGCGCTGCTGCAAGCAAGAGCTTGTCGAGTGATGCCTTGCTCTTGACAAGCTGTTTGAAGGTGGAGTACATGATTGCCTCGGCGTGCAAGCTGGACATGATTTCGGAGAGCGTCATGGATAGGTCCTTGCGGAGCTGGTACTGCATGACCGCAAGGAAGAAGATCGCGGACTGGCTGCTCTCGACGACACTGAATGAGGACTTTGACCTCTTCTCGCGAGCGATGAGCTGGTAGTGCAGCTCCTCAATGAGTTGTGTGCACTGCTGTGTCAAGCCAGCAGCCTCGTACGACTGGACCAGAGATGTAGCACTCTGGTACATCTTCTCCGACGACTGCTCGTGCTGCACGATGTCGACGGCAGCAAAGTTAAGCTCCTTGACGGCGATCTCAGTCTTCTGCTGGCGGACGTAGAGCATAGCCAGCTCTCGCAAGCCGCTCAATGTCTCCTCGTGGGCGTAGGTGTACTGGCTCTTGTGCTGCTGAAGCTGCTCTTGATAGATGCTGGTCGCACGCGCGATCGTTTCTGAGCTGGCAGAAGACGAGCCGGACTGGAAGATGCGCTTCTTGTACAAGTATGTGAGAGCCTGCGTAAGGTCAGACTTCTCAAAGTGCTCCGAGAGTTCGCGGGAGGACGACTTGGAAGCAGATGCGGAGGCCTCTTCGTAGAGAGCAATGGACTCGTCCATATGGGCCTCACTCGACTGCGTAACACGGGCAAGGGCGACCGTCGCCTCGATGAAAATGCCACTCTGGGCGCCAAAGACAGCCTTGCTGGTCTCGCGGTATTGCGAGGTCACGCTGCGAAGGATCTCAAAGTCGGCCTTGGTCTCCTCGAGGCTCTGGTAGTAGCGCTCGTAGAGGCTCTTGACGTTCTTGGTCTCACTGAAGTACTTGAACTCCTTGTGCTTCTGGACAAAAGTGGTCCAGATGACCTGGTATGCAGTGACAGCATCACTGTAGCGACGCTCCTCCCAGTACGACTCGGCCACGATCAATGCAGCCTCGAGCGCGCGTGGGTGACAGACGTTGGAGTCCTTGTTCAGAGCAACGACGATCTGCTGGTAGTACTCGAGCCAGTATGGGTGGCTGCGAGCATGAGCACGGCAACGAGATGCTAGCTCGTACAAGATCGTGATGGTTGTCTCGTGGCTGGGACCAAGAGTGCGGCGGTAAACTGCGAGCAATTCCTGGTAGACGGAAATGATCTTTCCTGGGTGGCCGCGTCTGGTATAGAAGCCGATCAGAAGAGTCTTGGCCTTTTCCAGCAGGGTCGTGTCCTTGGTGTTGGTCAAAGATGCTCTGAAAAGACGGATGTAGACATCCTCTGCCTTTTCCCACTGGCGGCTCTCGATGTATACCTGGGCGAGCTGCTCGACCATCTCGATGCTCTCCTTCTGGTACGTGGAGGCCAAAGTGACCTCGTGAATTGAGTTGGACAAGAAAGAGCTCCAGGTCCGCTCGAGAGTTGACTGGATGACGGAGATCGCCTTGGACCATTGCTTCTGCTCGATGTACCGGCTAGTCAGTGACTTTGCAAGAGTGATCGTGCTAGACTCCACGCTCTTGCTCTTGTTCCTGATCAAAACCTGGAACATCTCGTAGTGGGACGACTCGGAGGATGAAGTCGATTGCTTGACGTCTCTAGTCGACTGCGTGAGAGCCTGGTTAGAGATGATTGTCATCTCTTCCTCGATCTCCGTTAGAGATCGAGATTCTTCCTTGCGGATGTTGCGGAAGTAAGAGGAAGCGTGCCTGAAGATGGCCAGAGCCGCCGAGTACTCTCCAACCGTCTTGAGGAAGCGAGCGCTCTTTGTCAGATGCGAGACGATGTTCTCATTGTACGACAGCTCATGGTGCTCATACTCTCGCCAAAGCGATGTTTGGAGACCTGTGGCCTCGATGCGTCGCTTCTGGGTCTCGAGGTACTCCGCGTATTGCTGGACGACCTGAATCTTCTTCTCATGCCATTCAACAGCAAGAGTGGTGCGAGTCTTCTCGGAGAGACGTTGCCAGAGCTCGACATAAGTCTGCTCTGCGCGGACGTAGTCCTTCTGCTCAATGTACTTTTTGGTCTCGAGGAGGATGGCATCCACCTGCTCGATGGTAGTGATGACCGTCGCTTCCTCGTCCTCGTCTTCATCGATGAAGATACCACGCTCGTAACCTTGAAGGTCTTTGCCATCACGCTTCTTGCCAAGGCTGACGCGGAGGTGCTGGTCAATTTCACGAGTGCGATCCGAATCGTGGCCGTGCTCAGTGACGGTGTGACCGTGGATGATGCGCAAAATTTCCTTCGCCTTGTCCTCCTCCTCGATGGCCATGTACAGTTCTGCCAGAATCTGACGCACCTGAATGACCATGTCAGACTGCGCGCCGAACTGTCGCTCGTACGCAGAGATGAGCATAATTAACACTGTCTCGCGTCTGGTGACAAGCTCGGTCCTGGATGTGATGGTTGTGGTTTCGGTCATATTCAGGAAGCGGTTGCAGGTCTCAACCACGATCGGATGAGAAATGCTGAGCACCTCACGGCCAATCGTGCAGATGGAGTAGTAGTAGGTACCAGCCTTAGTCCAGTCCTCGATAACCTCCCAATAGCAGGCTGTGTTGATGTACGACTGGATGACTGATGGGTGCTTCTCAGTGAAGATCTTGGTTCGGAGCCTGCCTACAATATCATGGTATTCGACTTCTTGAGCTCCTGGGAATTGATCGTCCCAGCACAGCCATTCGAGTACGGGAAGGATGGTGCTCTCGGGAAACACCTTCTGGAGTTCAGATGTCACCTTGAGCTCTGGAGCCTTGCCCGTTGTTGCGGTCACGACTCCAGTCTGCTTGAGATGCCAAGTGTAGTATCGAACGACATACTCGAGGAGCACATTCTTGCTTAACCAGTGCTCGACAAAGCTGCGATCCGAGTCGTCAAGAGTTGGCTCGCCCTTCTCGGTCAGCGTGACCTTGGCGTAGGTCAGAAGACGTAAGAGCAGGTCTGTTGGCTGGTCCTTGATAGTAGTGGTAATCTTTCCACCCTTGATCAGGTTGCGCACAGCTTGCTGCACCAGTGGATGGCGCGGCCGCACAATGTCTTCCTGGATGGTGAAGAGCGGCTTGAGCGAGTACACTGTGTTGTGCACATCTACACGACGGTCTGCTCGGTCGCCAGTCTGTACATTCATGGCAAAGATGTTCTCGATCTCGTGATATGTAAGAGGGCGAGCACCGAATGTTAGCCAGGAGAGAAGGAGCTTCGCGTCATCGGTTGGCTGGAGGCGAGTGACAAGGATGTGTACGAGATCATCGATGGTAAGCTTCGGACTTTGAAGGTTGTTCACAGCCTTGTTGAAGTCGTCGGCGCTCTTCTCCAGCTTGAGCACCTCGGCTGTGAGAGAAGCCCATAAGAAGTCACCCGCGGCAGCCTCGATGATGCGGCTGATGATGGTCTCTTGCTCGCGTCCAGTCTTTTGACGGAAGTGGGCGGAACGAATCAGTGCTCTCAGAGCCACAGCATGGACATCGTCTCTCGTCTCCTCGCGAGCTAGAGGACGCTGAGTACCTTTGGCACCAGTCGGTAGTGACAAGTTCTGCGACATGCCAATAAGCTTGACGCATTTCCCTTGTTCTACACCCTTTACAAGGCGCTGCAGGAGACCCTGGCCAGCAGACGGCCCGCCAAGAAGCTCGTCAATGCCTTCAACGACGATGACGGTATCGCGACCTTGCTCGATCGGGTGACGAATAGCATCTTCGAATGCATTCCAGAGCAGATGTTCGTACTTTTGGGGGTCCGCCTCATATCGAGCCTGCTCGTAGGCAGTGATGATGGCGCGAACCAAATGAAGGTTGCCTACACGCAGCGAAAGGAGCTGGTGAAGGAGGGCCTTGACAACATTCAACGAAGTAGCTTGCGATGGCACTGCACCAACGGAGACGAATATGGTCGAGTATGTCTTGCGAGCAATGGGTCGTTGAAGTCTCTCGGCCAAAGACGCTGCCAGTGTGGTCTTGCCTGAGCCCTGGGGGCCATTGACCAACAAGGTGCTATCGCTGCTCTTCACAAACTTGCCGAGTTCATCGTTGAACCAGACGCAAGTGAACTCGGCCAGGTCGTCGGCGATCAAGGTGTGGTCGAGCGACAGTGTCTCTAGGATTCTGTCTTGTGGAGCGAGCCAGCGTTCAAGGACGTTCACGTCAGCTTCAGCTCCGAAGTCCTCCGACTCCATCTGGTCTTTCCAGATGGCTTTCGTAAGCTTGTCGCGGCGCTCACGGAAAGTCTGGATGGTCGAACCGAAGACATGATACATGTCCAAGCTCGCCTGCTCGCCGCTGCTGCCATGAACAGCCTTGTAAAATCGTACGGCAACATCGACGACTAGCGTCAGAAGATCCGAGTACATCATGCAGAGCTGCTGATAGACGTCAGAGGAGAAGGACAGGACTTCAGAGCGAGCCAAAAGCGCTGAGACTGCCGAAGAGCAACGATACATGAAGCCAAAGGCTTTGTCAAGAGCCGCGCCATTTTCGTGGCCGAGCTGGAGGATGTCAGCGGAAATCGTTGTAGCGGTTGGTTCTTCCGTCGACTTACCTCGAGCAAAACCTTGACGTGGCCATAGCCGATCTGGGCCGCGTGGTCGCTGTCAACGGCATGACCTTTCAGTGCGGACTCAAATCCGTGCAGACGCTCTGTAAAGTACAGAGCTCGGATGAGGACGGTGTCCCATCGCGAGCCCTTGTGTGGAAGAGTGTGGAGGCGTTCGGTACGGATGCACTCGACAAGATTGATGAAGCCGACATTGTCTGCGGTGTCGGAGATTGCAGCGCCAAGCTCAGAAGCGCTCTTGCGTTTGAGATGAATGGCGGTATCTCTCACGATGGTGGACTTCTCGCTGGAGGAGCTTTTGAGAAGGGACCAACCCGATGAAGTTATCCTTCTACTGGTGCTGCCTCGAGTAGAGCCTCCGAAGCGGAGAGATGGCGATGCCGGGGGAGAGAAGTACCCATTGGCGCCATTTGTGTAGGCATTGGTCGCGGGAGCCTTCACGGCAGGTGCACCTTGCAGTCGTTGTGATTGCTGCATGGTTTGTGCCGTGTCGGCCAAGAGCTGGGCTGATGATAGTGCCGATGGAGTTCCGGGCTTGGGAGCTTCAAGTTGGGCAGGTGGAGCTCTGGATTGAGCTTGAATGTCTGCTGGTGGAGGGGCTGGAGTAGCTTGGTTGAGGTGATGGTGATGTCGAGGAGGAGGTTCATCAACAGGTTCAGAAGAAGGAATGCAACAAGCGCGAGCGAATTTGGGGAGGATGCAGGACCACAATGACTTGGAAGAATGCTTCGAACTTGCCGTCATCGACCGATTAGCAGCAACAATGCAGCTCTTATGACGATGATAGTCGGCTTTGACAGAATACAGAGGTGCGCGGTGGATCGGGGCGTCGGTCGGCAATATACGCCGTCGAGGTAGGAATGGTGAGAATCATGGCCGTTATGGTGCACTCGGCGGGTACTGCCAATGGTACCTTTGCAATGCATACTCGGTGCGCTGTGCGCCATCAGACTGGGTGGTTGAAGTGTACAGTGTCTGTGGGAGAGTTGCGCCAATGCAATATGCCAGGGTGCCACAGCTGTCATAGCTCTGCTTCGGCAGCCTCGCGCTTTCGGCGGCCCGAGGCATGCACCCGTCTTGGCCATGCTGCCATCTGTAGCACGTCCCTTCCCTTTTTGGGCTACTTATGTAATACGGTAGAGCCTAAGCCATACTAAGTAGAGTAGGAGGTACTAAGTAGTATAGCCGTATACTAAGGTTCTTACTAAACTCTATATACTTAGCTATTATTACTCTACTAGTAGATAGTTTAGATTCTAAATCTTACTATTACTAATTTCTACTTAGTATACTACTACTCTACGCTAGTAAGAGAAAGGAGCTATAGAGACCCTCTCTATATCCTATAGCCTAACTAGAAACAAAAGGTAGGAATAGAATCCTATATAATAAGTAGAAGATAAATAATTTTATACTAGAGGCTCTAGGCTAAGGGCTTTTACTTTCAAAGACTAATAGAGATAGCTACTTATCTAATAGGTAGAATAGTATAGTAATACAAGAACTTATATATATATCGTTTATCTATAATAACTTATAAATATAGTAGATAGAAGAACCTTATAATAAATAAGTTAAATAATAGTTTTAAGAAAAAATAGAGATATAATATTACTACTAAACTAAAGTATCTAGTAGTACTAAATATATAGGCTTATTATAAGATAGTTAGGGAAGATATAATTAGTACTTAAATAGTAAAGGATTATAAGTAGTAGCTATATTAGATATAGTCTCTTTAATATAAGATATCTAAAAAAAACAACTAGTTTATTAATTATTACTATATAACTAGATCTAAAATATAGTAGATATATATTAAAGATACCTATATTTTTTCTAAACTTAGTAGATACTAGAATATAGTATAGATATTTAATAGTAGCTAGTTATTAATTTATTACTAGAGATTTAATTAAGGATAGTAGTAAGTATCTACTAGCTACTAGTAGTACTAAATTTAATATTAAGAATATATATAATACTATATATAGTTAGTATATTGTTTTAAGAATAAAATTAGTTCGATAGTAGCGAACAATTAGAGACGAAGGGAAAACAGTTAGGAAGGGAGGGAGGACGAATAGAAAGTACTATGCGCTAGGGCAGAGGAGGTACTAAAGGTAGAAGATAGGAAAACCCCTAAGAGGGCATATAAGATAATAATCTTAGAACTCCTTAGAGGACTAAAAGCAATCTATAACTAGGCAAGCTATATGATTACGAAGGTAGCTAATATAGCTATAGTAAAGATTATAAAGAAACAACAAGAGACAAGCCTAAACTACCGTACCTAGGTAGTAGTAGCTAGTTAGGAGGCGCCAAAACCCCCGAGGATAGTAGTTAGAGTCTATATTACGGACCTATAGGAGCAAAAAGAAATCTAAGGACTCTTAGGGAAAGAGATTATAGAAAAAATTGTAGTTAAGGAGATTATTAGGGCTAGGAACGAAGGGAAAGGGGTAATCAAGCTGTTTATAGCCTAGGAGTAAGACAAAAAGAAGCTAGAAACACAAAAAGAATAGACAACCAAGATAGGGAAAACCGCAAAGGTCTCCTAATAGTAGTTTATAATCATAGCCTATAGTATAATAAGGAGCTTTAAGGAAGAA